>VZUI01002026.1:0-47573 GCA_013401135.1 Cettia cetti
GGTTTACCTTTTGTATTACCAATCAAACTGGCCTCTGACTTTCTGTATAAAAGAGGAGCTCATCCCACAATAAAGGGACAACCCACGACACCTGCAAAGGAACCTGTCTCGTTTCCTTTGATGTCTCTTGCGACACATCTGCATCAGTCAAAACCACAGAAGAGTTAACACAGACTAAAATATCTAGGCACAATGACTCATTCCTGACAGATTCTCCGGTTAGCAAGTGAAGATAAAGTGACATTCATGACCCACTTATCAGATGCTGTTGTCAGTGGGATTCTCACATGAATAGAGACTCTTGTTCAGAACCCTTTAGAATCTTCAATATTACCAGCATTTATTTACCTTCAGTAAAACAACAAAACAGCAATCAGCTTTTTTAATTCTTACTGGTAATACTTGAAGTGGTTTTCCACTAATACAGAAAGTAGACATCCCTTCAGCTACCAATGCCTTCTCAACAGAAAGTTCTGCCCATGAAGTGCATGCTTGGAGATGACCATCAGGAACCTTCACAGATCAGTTTTCTCCCTTATTCACAAGCAAACTCCTAGCCAAAAACTGATAAAATAATCAGGATTCTGACTTTAAACTACCCACATGAAATTACTAAGTGAACTCTAGGGTGCCTCCTTCCCCTGAAACAGGTCTTCCAGAGTTAAAAAAAGGAAGGCCTTTAAGTTCAAGTCCTCTCAATCCTAAAGTGTGCAGACAGCTTCAAGGAAATGGGGCACTTTCACCTCTAGTGGGAAGTATCTCTGCCCAGGGCAGGGAGGTTGGAATCATGATGCTTATCAAGGTACCATCTGACTGAAACCATTCTGTGATTCTACCATTATGCAAGTAAGTGCACTTCAGTGTTGCAGATGTGATCACAGAGTGAGTACTAAATAATAGGGTGGGAGATAACTGGGTTTAAATTTGGGTCAAGATGGCAGTGGCTGGCCATGATCTCTGAATTTTAACACATGGCACTGGCAACCCAGTGATCCCAGAAGGATTAACTCTGACTCTCTTTCTAACTGGGCACAGCTGAAGAGATCACACTTCACACAGGGCCCCACTGGATGCCCTTTGGGGGTAAACAAGTTGATCTCTGTCCCAGGGGGCAGAGATCAACTTGTTGAAGTTGCTGAAGATTTGTGGGCTATAGTTACTTCCTCCCTGTTGCTTGTCTTGCCCACCAATGACAGTGGCCATGAAGTGACACACAATTTTTGGTATCAAGCTTGCAGGATGGTACCACTCTAAGCCAAGGATACGACTAGATTGGCCCACGTGTATTGGCACCAAACGCCAGTCTGTTTGCAAACCGGCACACGCAGAGTGGTGGAGACACAAGCCACTACAGACCTCAGCAATACCATAAGTATAGAAGTGTATTTCAACTTCTATGCTATCCCTAAACTTACCAGTTAAAGATACTCACCAAGTAACTAGCACTTATGACAGTTTATTTAAGACAAAAAACCCTTCATATTTTAACAGAGGAATTAAACCAATGAAAGTCTGAAATTCATGCCACATCTTTTCCTTCACAGAACTGAGTAACAATCCCTGTTATGAATTTAGAAGGAAAAGTTTTGCTTTTCAAAACTCTCTGAACAAAACCTGAAACTGAGTAAGAACAGGACTGAAAGTCAAGAGCTTTCTCCTCAGTATCCACAAACAAAAGGTTAGCTTGCTCCAGGCTACTTAAATCAGAAGTATTGCTCCCACAGTTACAAGGTCAGACACCATATTTCTCAATCTCACTTATACTACTAAAACTTTTTGGAACAAGACTGATGCAGTGCTTTTGCTGGCAGATGAAAGCATCTCTCAAAGCTGAGAAACTGCTCTCTGATGAAGTAAGAAAACCTATCTCCAGTAATTTCAACTCTGGAGTTCTCTGCTACTGAGAATGTCATTTAACTTCAGGATCCTTCTCAGGCATCACTGCATGCTGTATAGAAAACATCACATCTTGAAACAAGTGGTCTACAACTAAATCCAGCTCCATTCCCAGGTAAGGAAACTACATAGCCGCAACAGTGTGCCTCTGGCATACAGAACATCAGACCCATCACGAAAGGATATGGACAATTTGAACATTGATATGAAGACCTTGAGGGTTACTTCTGCGGGCCTGCAGTAGACACTGAAGTCATTCTTAAGCAACTGGGATAAGGAATGCTAAATATGTGTGATATGCAAGACAGAAGTACTGTCTTTGAATAGCCATCCCACTAACTGATGAAGTACGTCCTTCCGCTCTTAGGACAAGAGTGGGAAGGAAAAGAGAAGGAAACCTCTAAGGAAGGGACCTTTTGTTTCAAAGCATTGAAATCATTACCTACAGAGGAAACAGGCTTGTTTACTCCATCAACCAGACTCTACCTAAAGACAGCACATTATGGCATCAGCCCTATCTGGTTTCTTTGGCATCCCCAAGAACATTCACTAATCTTCACACCAAAGAGCAAAGACTGCTTTAAGGTTTGTTCAGGCCAGATCAGCTAAAAGCCATGATTTCAGTATCCCAGACTACTGAAGAAAGAAGGGTGCTTCACAGATTTACCCATTCCACCACCTAATATCTTAAGAACAAGTCATCTGCTGTGGGAACATCTCCTTGTTATTCAGAGCCATAGGGAAAACAAACAACATTCAGCCAACACAAGTCAGTCAAAGACTGTTCAATAAGGAAGCCAAAGAGCATAGATTGACTCAAGTGTGCATCCTACAGAAACTGTTCAAGTGCTGCAATTCAAAAGCTGTTTTACCTGTGAAGTAAGATAATCTGCCATAATCTGCCATTTTTCCAAGGTACAAACTTCATTACCTGCATCCCTGAGAAGAAGCAGCTTTGCATCAACAAGCACTGGAGTCTAACTTCAATGAAGTTGAATTAAAATTCAAGGAAACCTTGCATAAATATCTGCTTCTCCACATGTGAGTCTTCTTTCCTAGTACTCCGAAGCCCAAGTTTAAATGTCCTGTTAGCATTTATAGCACGCAAACTAACTTAAATGAAATGCAAATAAATAAACTTAATTTTGGGGTATATAATTTTTTAAATTATTAATTTAAGGTCCTTCTGACCAGTAGCATCAGCACTGGTTCCTTCTGCCTTTACTCCATTACTTTGAAGAATTGCAGAATAACATCTGAAGAGTTTGCTGCTTGGAAAAATGAAAAGATACAGAAAAACTCCAAAACCAACATACCTGTTATTTTGTCCCTGACAAGCTTGCAGGATTCTATCTCCCCAATGCTGCCAAACAGACTCTTCAGTTCTTCTTGTGTCATGTTTTGTGGAAGGTAGTTGACTATTAAATTGGTCTTGCTGTCTTCTGTGTTCCCAGAATCAACTGGTGATGAGCAATTGTTTATAGTGGCTGAACCATGGGCTGTGTTATTACAAGTTGGTCCATTAGACAGTTGTGTTTCCATGGCAGCAATTACCTGCTAAAAAAATCCAGAAAAAAAAGAACCATTAAAATTCAAGTTTCAGTATTTAGTAGGAGAGTCTAAACAAGAACCTGTAAGACCTGTCACTATGCAGAAATGGTACTGCCAAGGTCATATACTGCCTCTACATGCAAGAAAAAACCCCAAACAAAATACCAGTACAGAAAGGCATTAAACTGTTAGTCAAGACAAGCAAGCAAATAAACTGCATCCTTTGCAAGCTCACTAAATTAAATCAGCACTCAAAGCTTAGTTTCCATCCTCTGCCATTCCCTTCATTTAGGTGAACCACAGCCTTTTTGTTACAGAAGTTACAAGACAAAACTGGCCTGTTGCAAGAGTAATCATTTCTATCAATTTACAACTGGTTACTGAAATAACAAGAAATGCAGCTTTTAAGGAAGTAGCATTTAAATATTTGCAAAAAGAGATTGGCATTAACTGTATCCAAAGAACACTTCTCATGAAAAATAGCAGAGATCAAGATTAGTACTTTAAAGAGATACTTAGAGGATATATGAATGTGCTGGGATGGAAAATATACTCTTCCTTGACAATATCCATGTCAAACTTCTGTCACCACAGATGGGGAATCAGGTTAACTACTTTTATTCTACAAAATTGAAAATTCCTCATTCTCATTTCTTCCCTCACCTGAACTCTGATAACAGTTAAATTTGAATCTTGACCCTAATTTGCTTTTAGACCACTCCAGAACTGCTCTCTGTGTGGAAGGCCACAAAACTGATTCTCCCAGAACATGTGCTGAGGCATATGGAGAACAGGAATTGATCTGAGACAGTTGACATGGCGTCACCAAGGGAAAGTCCTGTCTGACCAACCAAATGGCCTTTCAGCAATAAAGTGACTCCAGCAGTGGACAAGGGAAGGGCTACAGATGTTATCTATCTAAACAGACTTCTATAAAGCCTTTGACACACTCCCCTACAACATCTTTATCTCTAAAATGAAAAATATTTATGGGTGGATTAATAGATGGATAAGAAAGTGATTGGACAGTTGCACCCAGAGGTGGAGGTCAATAGCTCAGAGCTCAACAGACATCAGTGACAAGTGGTCTCCCTCAGGGATCCATACTGGGACCAGTGCTATTCAACATCTTCACACTGTAACACAGACGATCAAGTGCACCCTCCACAGCAGATGACCCCATGCTGAGTGCCACTGGCACTCCTGAAGTTCAGAATGTCATCCAGAGGGACCTGGACAGGCTCGAAAATTGGGACCATGGGAATCGCATAAGGTTTAACAAGCCCACGTTCAAGGTGCTACACGTGGGTCACAACACTCCCAACATCAGCACAGACTGGGGGATGAACAGATCAAGAGCAGCCCTGTGAGAAAGCCTTGGGGGTGCTGGTGGAAGAGAGCCTGGACATGACCCAGTCATGAGAACTCACAGCCCAGAACGCCAAATGTGTCCTGGGCTGCATCCAGGGAGGGAGGGGATTCTGCTCCTTCTGGAACCCTGCATGCAGCTCTGGGGTCCCAGAATAGGAATGACATGGACCTGTTAGACTGAGTCCAGAGGAGGGCCTGGATTAGGGGGATGGAAGGTGTTTCCTGTGACAAAATGCTGAGAATCAGGTTTATTCAGCCCAGAAAAGAGCGGATTTTGGGGTGGCCTAATTGTGGCCTTTTAGTACCCAA
Source organism: Cettia cetti (assembly GCA_013401135.1). Taxonomy (NCBI): domain Eukaryota; kingdom Metazoa; phylum Chordata; class Aves; order Passeriformes; family Sylviidae; genus Cettia; species Cettia cetti. The sequence goes on from VZUI01002026.1 coordinate 5,128, forward strand.
ATGGAGCTTACAAGAAAGATGGAAGAAGACATTTTTGAAGAGCATGTAGTGATAGGACAAAGGAATGTCTTCAAACTGAAAGAGAGAAGGTTTAGATTACGTATTAGAAAGTAATTATTTGCTGTCAGGGTGGTAAGGCACTTGTCCAGAGAGGCTGTGGATGCCCCACACCTTGAAATGTTCAAGGCCAGGCGGGACAGAGCTTTGAGCAACCTCATCTAGCAGAAGATGTCTCCCTGTTCATGGCAAGTATAATAGGGACAGACAACCTCCAAGGTACTTTCAACACAAACCAGTCTGATTCTACTGTGTCTCACCCCAAAGCAGCTGACTGTATGACTGCAAGGTGCAACAGAAATAATTAGGAGGAGTCTGCTTGTACAGAAGTACTTGTCCACAAGCTGCCACATCTACGAAAGGCTCTCTGCCACCTTAGTGACTGAATGGCAACAGCTTGTAAATACAATTGATTTTTAATAGCATCTTAATGTTTAAGATTTGGGCAGCCTACCTTGTTTGAGACCAACTGTTTAGGACAATATGCAAGAGAAAATTAAGTTAATTCTCCAGTAATATGTATTTCAGCAAAGGAAGTTTACTAAAGAAATCCATCAATCACTGTAATTTAGTCTCATAATTAATGCTAAGAGGAGTTCTCACAAAAAAGCCTCTTGTAAAATCACAGAGCAGCATCAGACCTCTGAAAGGTCTGTCCTAACAGTCCTGTTTAAAACACCATTTCCAATCAGTGCATATCCAAACAGCTGATGAAATCAACTGTGTTCAGGGACTACATAACTGCATTTCCTAATAATACAAGAGGGATAAGTTGAGGTTATTACTAGAAGTCCAACTTAGACATTCCTGGGAACATATTTATATGTTCTGTGTTCTGCATACAGAAGCATTTTCCAAGAGGCTACTTCAGCACAATGCAAAAAAAGGGATATGTCTATTAAGAGCACTCATTAGAAAAAGCGTGATCTAGTTTTCCTGAAGAGCTGCAACTGAACAACATTTTCTTCCCTTGTGACAAACTCCAAGGGGTAACCTGCTCCTGGCACTGATGAAACAAGTCCACTGAAAAGATGATAAAGTAGATCATCCCAATTTAAAAAAATTACTTTTCAAAACACTAGCATACTTGTTAAAGATAGTAGTCACCAATGCTGTGTTTTGAGACTCTGTAGGATTGCCTTTTCCCCCTTTTTGTGTTTTACTCTCAAATTTCATGTGTTCATTGATCCAAATTAGCAGGATTTAGCAAGGACAACAAACAACTCTCTTAATTGCACTTATTTTCATGTTCAGGTGGCAAGAATGGGATCCTAAGCCAACAATCAAGTGAACAGCTGCAGTAGCCTGTGTGTGCTGAAAATTACAGCATCTCTCAGCTATAGAACCATCTGCTCTGACTGAAGTGATACTAATATGTTTTACAAATAATGCATACCCCACCAACAGGCTAAAGAGAACTGTTCATAAAACACAAAGCACTAAATATTTTTCACTCAGAAAAATAGTTTGAGATAAATTTACAGGTTTTTTTTTAAAATCTTAGAATAGACTGGCAATTATACTTTTAAAATAGTAATCACAAAAACACAACTACACAGGTTTTCAAAGTTACTGCAATTTAGTATTCAGACCATACCAAAACCATTTTAGTACAATATTCCTCTTCAATTATCCACTGTGTGTTTTCAATTAGTACTAAAATCTAATTGACAATAGAAAAAAAGGCAAGCCACTGCAGTGTAATTTCTACAGAAGACCACCATTTTAGAGAAAAAGTTGTCTTGGTATGCTAGTGTGCTCTAGGCTCTCACAGAATAGGAATACAACCTACAGCCTATAATGAAACATATGTGAGTTAGCAATCCAAACGGAAGGTTAATAGACTTTGGTATGGCCTCAGCACTATTAACATGTAAAAAAGTAGCCTACAGAATTTAAGAAAAGTCCCACAGACCCCAGTCCAAGGCTCTGCTGCCCACGAACCACTTCTAAGCAGAGAAGCCACATCACACAGTCTGACTGCCATGTTAGTTTGGAGTTGCCGTCTGCAATATGGACACAAAAAGTACTGTATGTTAGATTAGCAAGATAATGCAACAAATCAGTTTGTACAAATTTACAGTAATTGCATTTATAATCCCAGCACGTCCATGCAGTGTGGCTTAATTGGATTTGAGGCAATTCCAATCTAATCTTTACAAATTCAGTTGTAAAATTATTTTTCTTATGTGAAATATGATGCACATTTTTAAGAAGATTTAAAAGCAATAATGCAAGTCTAGTTACCCCTGCATCTACCCTAAAAACTACCTCCAGTACCACACCATGCCTAAAAAACTATACCACAAAACAAAATTTTAAATCTTCAAGATTGAAGAGGAAAGAAAGGAAATACAGTGAGTTGATTTTCCATCAGCACATGTGATCATGCACTACTGAAATACAGCTCCCCTTACATGTCTTTCCCAGCCCACAGGAAAAAAAAATACACAAATGACAAAGTACTGTTAGAATCCAGTCAATTCTTAAAATCCTAGGTTTTAAAAATTAGGTAAATTAAAATCTTGCGCAGATGATATTCACTAAGTTTACTTGCAACAGCTGTTTAAAAGTACCACTGCATATACAAGTGGCCGTAGAGACAAGGATTTATCAAGTGGAATAACTGGAACAAAACATGCAAGAATTTTTTGGTAAACAAGAAGAATGTTCTTTGTTTTAACTACAACATCACTGAAAATCCAGTTAAGACTTACATAGAACAAAGCTAGGAGGATACCCCAAAAGCTAATAGGCCATTTGCAGATGATTACAGGTAGTCCAGATGTAAAACATAACCACAACAGGAACAAACAGAAAGGCTCCTGACCACTGCCACAGCTTGAGCCTGTTGTTAGTAAAGAGATCCTTCTTGCCCACAGTTAGCAGATGAAGTAAGCCTAAACTTGATACAAAAAGACTTGGTTTCAGAAGGCTGTTGCATTCAGGATTTATAAACATGTACTTCAAAACTTTTTGCTTTAAAATACTTTTAAAAGTTGCTTTTCATATCAGTTTGCTACCAAAGTCCATATGCTTAGCTGATGTCATGTCTGGTCTTTATTTCTAACCTAGGTTAATAAAGACCTTCAATCACCTTTTTATGCCAAATAGTGAGGCTTTGGTATCAATTCCAAGTTTGCATGCCTTTCTCTGCGGTCTCAACCCAAAACAGTAACAGCTTCTCGAGTTCTCCATTGTTCATAGGCAAATATATTTGATGTTGTTAGTAAAGAGATCCTTGGTGAATAAATATGGAGGTCTCAACTGACTTCTTAGTAAGGCTTATCTGGACTTAAAACTGCTTTAAAATAGCAGTCTCCAAAACTCTTGTCCTACAGAGACTGTAGTGATGTGCATTGGATGCATTGGATGATGTATTTGGATCTCTATGGCTCTCAGAAAAGTAGTGTGACCCCACAGATTATTTGTTTCCTGTGAACTACAGGCTGTAGATAAATAACTTGAATAGAACAGCTTACTTTTTGTACAGGACTTCAGTGTACTCACTAGAGACTTCACTGCTCTCTCAAGCACCACAGCACTTCTCAAAAGAAGCCAAGAGCACCTGTCAGTTGAAGTACTTCCAGCTTGCAAAACACATTTATCTTCACTGAAGCATTCTATACAGTACTTGCAATCAGTGTGCAAGTCAGTTCTCTGACTAAAAAAAGCATTATGTCTCGAAAATGTATTTCACTCTACCAGTTCTACTGTTTTATTACTTTCAAGGCTGTACAGACTGATCTTTTACATCTAGTTTGGAAAACAGGCATTCTTACAATTTTATTTACACTACTTTCTGACATAAAAATCCTATTAAATATGGCTAATTACATTCTAGAAAAAAAAAGAAAGCTTTCTGCAACGAGTTTTCAGCTTTAACACTGTACTAAACCAGCACATCAACACAGAATCTGAGCTCTGAGTTTTCTTCTCCCCTACCCCCCCAAAATTTTAAAAATACTGAATTACTGAAGCACACACTGTACCATGAAAAAAAGCTAATTCAGTTTTTGACTATTAGCCTCAGAGACATTATTACACTTCAGGTTATTAAAACGGCTTAGCAGTTACTGCATTCAAAACCTATAAAACCATTATGTTCAGGAAACAGGGTTCTATAATTACTAAGGAAAAGTTTGTCTTAAAATACATTCAGATTAAGAGGGGAACAATAAATTCAAGTTGACTGAGTAAATCTGCTCTCTTTATAATGCTGAAAGGAATCAGAACTAAAGATACAGTTGTTCAGTTCAGAAAACTGAGTGGTTCTCTCTAACATGCAATGCATGGCACCCATTCGTCTTTCAATAAACTTATTTTTTGTTCACCAAGCACTGATAAGATTTTAAACCCAAACACTCTTAAACAGTATTTATGGCATTAACTGAATGCAAGTTTCTAATTAGCTGCAGTTCAAGCAAGTTATGAGTAAGGTTTGCATAGCAGAGAAGCAAGTAGGCTTTTTTGTTTTTCAAGAGTAAAGACATCATAAGTTCAAAAGCCATATGGTTTATGCAATTAGTTCTGGTTGCCATAGAACAGTTCCAATTATAACAGCAGATTTTTATATGAGAGCTTTAGAAAATATAGTGGAGCTAGCAACATGAAGACTGGCTAAACAAGTCACAGTGGCCTACTAATTTTCCCTTCAACATAGGTATTTTGGTGTGCAACATACTCAACTAATTATGCTCAGCTGAAAATGAAAGCTGAGGCTGGATCCTGGCAGTGTTGAGACAGAACCAAAGAGGTTCTGTCTCAGATAAGCCTTCAACCACAATTACCAGCTCAAAAGCATATAAATGCTAGGGAGAAACATTTAGCGCATCAGACCTCTGACTAAAGTCTTTCTGTTGAAACAGGTGGTAGGTAATCTGTTTCAATTCATACCTGAACATCCTGGTCATTGCTAGATGAGAAATCATTTCACATAGGTTTTATATACATAATTTAATTTTATTTATAGACACCCCACTAAGAAATCACTGCACAGATGCCTGCTGCAATTACATTATGTACTTCTAAACAGTATTATCACATAAAGGTGATTACACTGAATTTAAGACAGCAGATACTAAACACATCTGCTTCCTTCAATATGTTATCACTGTTCAGAGTAAACCCAAGCTGGCCCATGAGATGCCTCCAGCCTCAAAAGTCACTGCTGATACAATGCCCTTGATAAAATCCTAAGAGATGTAAATGTGCTCCTGAAGATTCTCCTCAAGGCTTACGTATCAGGAAAGCTTCAGAGCATGCTTTAGTATTTAGTGTTTGCCCCTGCATCCTGTTTCCCAGTGCAATGGAAGCATGCAATAATTACAATACATCACCATTTGGACAAGCAAATACTACAGATTTTGTTTTCATAATACCAAACTGCAGAACAAGAACCACCTCTGGCTGCATACATCTCTTCCAGACAGAAAGGTCTAAACCAGAACTTTGGTCTCTGCTTGTAATGAAGTTATTCTCTTTCCAGAGGATTTAATCCATCTATTTTGACTTAAAACAGCAATGAATGCATTTTAACAAGGATAAGCTGTTTCTAGTCCATGAGGACTATTGCAAAAGATTTTTTTTAAAAAAAAATCAGTTATTTGAGGGCTCAGTGAAAGGTAAGACCTGGCACAACACAGATGCTGAATTTTGCTTTAAAAAACAGAACTCAGCAAAACAACTTTTTTCTAGGTATTAAAATTTTAAGTGCAGAGTTACTGAAACTTTGAGTAGATGCAATTCTTCATACTTCCTCTTTAGTGATTTTTATCTTTACTGGAGTGTTAATTTGAAGGACTCCTTTTTTTCAAATGGTCAAGTACCATAGAAGAATACATAGAAGGACAGTACTAATTTGTGCACACTCAAAATAGCTGCACAGTAACAGATAACAGAGACTGTTCAATCTAGCATAAGCAAAAACTATTACATAGCTTGCTTGAACACGCCAAAATCCTTTTTTGGGTACAGGCACACAGAAGCGAAAGGCATGTCTTCAGTTAACAACCTTGCCAGTCAGAACAAACACAACTCACTCTAAGTTTCCCTGTAAGAAGGATAGCTGTCAAGGAAAGCTTGATGACTGCTCTGAGGTCCACATATTAACGGTGCTCGGTGAGTCTGTGCCAACAGGCTAAACAATGCTTATTTCTTTGTCTCTGTTTTCACTTTTTAATAGTATAAACCACCATTTCTCCATTATCAGCCCTCCCCACCTGCATGTACATTTATTTGCTGTTCCCCCCATTACACTATTCAAGAATCTGCAGCACAGCCTACATCAGACTACTGCTTGACGAGAACTCATGCAGCTCAGGAGAACAAACCAGACGAGTACCTCTCTTGATTCATGCTAAGTTATATGGAAGAACTTTGATAAAATAGATTAAAGACAGAAACTTCACAGAACACTTAGAATTTTTCTGATAATGAGGTGGTCTCAAATCTTCAAGTAACTTAAGAAGTTACTAATGTAAACACAGACAATACCAGAAAGCATGAGCCCTTTGCAACAATAAAAAGTTATTTCTAGCCTCCCAAATGTGGCAGTTTAGGAGGGGAACCTTTTCACACTGACTTTTCAATGAATCACTAAAGTAATGCCACTTAACATTTCTATATCTTGGCCTCAAAGTCATGATGAGTTGAAGTAAGTGAAGAAAATTAAGATGGTTATGAAGCAAAAAGACATATGAATTTTAGGAAAAAAGATGATAATTCACCCTTGTCATTGCTGCTGCAGAACTAAATCTGCAGCAGCTTCCAGCAGGAATGGTGAGGCAGCAAAAGCAGACTTTCCTATTCTAGGTAAGCAGTGAGAAGACAACTGAAAAACTATGGACAGTTGAACAAGAAACACCTATTAGAGGCATGAAAGAGTTCAATAGTGTTGGTGACCACAATAAAAGGACAGAAGGAAGAAAGAACAAATTATCTGCTTACTGTAAATATTCGCAGGAACACTAAAAATGTATACATAGATTAAAAGAAAAAGTTTTCATTCAGTATGAAGTGCTTTTGGAAAACTTCTTAACATTCCTGCAAAATACTTAAAAAGTATTAGGACACTCTAAACAATGCCCTAGTAAAGCCACTATGCATTACGAATGAAGCCAACTATCACTTGCAAAGGGTTCTGAAAAAAATACTCCACGTTGGACATTGCTCGGCAATGAGCTAATACAGAGAAAAATAAAATACTTCTTCTGACTGAAATTATTGATTATCCTGTCAGTTGGGGTAAAGGGAGAGAAACATACAGGGTAACCTAAACTATCTTCAAAACCATATTAGAAAGATCAACTCAAACAGTCTTCTATGAAAACAAGCACCTCCATTCCATTAAAGGATAGGTTCAAGTGAGAGTCCAATAAACTACAGTAATTTCTATGTTCCTAATTATTCAGGTAAATTTAGACACACAACCACTTCTACCAACATAACTGATTCCCTGAACAAGACAGCATCAACATGCATTACTAATTAGCTCATATACAAGAAAAAAAAAAAAAAAAAAAACAAAACCCAAAACTCAGCACAAAGTTATACTCTCTTTTCATTACCCTCTTCCATATAAAAAAAAGTTCAAAGCCAGCTAACAGAAATGATTACTTTGGTTACGTTTGAAATTTTATCTCAGTGTCAAGTTGGGCCTGTTTGAACAGAGCCAATATTGACTTTCAGAAAGAGTTTCACCAAAATGATTGGATCAAACAAACAGCTATTCAGATCCCAAATAAATAAGCCATGAACAATTCCAGTACTTAACCAATACTTTAAATAAAACTGATTTTTAACAGGAACGATTTTTCAACTACACTCTACCAGCCACAAAACCTTGCCTACTATGTTTATTGCTTTTATTGCTCTTATTTGCTCTCCAGTCTCCTGTGTTAGCTCTCCCAGCCTTCTAGCAAAATACTCTCCAAGGATATACTCTGTCAAAATGCATATGTATTTTTCAAGAGCAAACTGCATCTTATTGCAGACATTTCCCTTCAGCCTTACATATCTGCAGTCCTTTACAAGCCCACAACACAAGAAAACAGAAGATTCAGGGAGGTGAAAGAAAACAACTTGATGACTCTTCAAATATAGCAACTTGATAGGTTGAAGGGTTTCAAAGTCAACATCCATTTGAAATGGCTAGAATGCCTACTTCAATTTTTCAGCATTTACTTCAGTATTCCAGTTGGGCCATGTAAAACTTTTCCCCCTTTCATACTGCAGTTATAACCTTCTTCCCCACTGACAATTTCAAAGCCTGATGTTTACCAACAGAGAGGAAGAGGAAACAAACCAAGTTAGTTTGACTGAAGAGGTATACAAATCAAAAAAAACACAATTTAGAAAAACAGGCCCTTCCTACTCAAGAAAGCATGTGTCAACTTCAAGGCCATGCACTACTCCATTTACTCTCCCCTGCATCTTCCTGAAGGACAACATGGTTCTGTACCTCATACAGTCAACTTTCTTCACTGCAAAATAAGAAGTGCCCAACAATGGATGACAGGATTCATCTTTCAGGATAAGGAAGACAAGGTTAGAGGAACAGTTCTCTTGTGCTGACTTTTTGTGGCAGTACTCCCTGCTCAAAGCTCACTGGTAAACTGGAGAGATGGTTAGGCCCAAAATGCGCCCCCATCACAGACATTCCATCAAAAAGGTACACCTCAGCAGCCACAGGGCATGAACCCGGTATCTCCATCACAGTTCTAACCTTTAAACTGCAGGATGAATCCCCTCTATTTCCTCCCTTCAGGAGAGTTTTTGTTCTCTCATAGGGAACTTTTAGCTCAAAAGTTAAATATCCCTACCCCTTAAATCTCATGTATACTGCTAGTTAGCTCAAAAAATGACGTCCTCATAATGACACCATATAAGGGGGGGGGGGGGGGGGGGGGGGGGGGGAGGGGGGGGGCAGGGGGTGTGGGAAGGCAAGCAACTGAAAGTCAGAAACCAGTAATCACCACAATTCTCCCTTTCTCTATACCCAACTTAACAAGTACTATCAAAGTGGTATCAGGCTGGACAGCAATGGAATGCCTATAAACTCAGATATCTCCATTACCTCAGATCATCAGTGGCGTGCCAGACTGACACGTCACAGCATCCTTCTTTCAGCTCCAAAAGTCCTGACAAGCAAAACTTATGTGCAATACAAAAAATATTCAAACCAAACTGAAACATGCACCATTACGTACACATAGAATCAAATCTTTTTGGCACAGGAAATATTAATTCTCCCACTGAGGAAATCTTCTGGGGAAGAAGATATCTTCATTAGGACAACAACTCAACTAGCAACACAAGGTAAGAGGTACTGGGATTTGCCAGGTAGCCTGTACTCCAGCAGATATGACAGCAAACAAGCTACCTGAACATATGGATATAGTGCCCAAAATTGGATTATGATGCCTAAAATTCCTTAAATGGCCTAGGACGACATCTTAGAGGTTAAGTATTATTCAAATAATAAATACTTGCTTTCATTCTTTGGTGAAGGGCTTCAAAGTAACATGGAAGGCAAACAACAAGGACTTGTGGCAACAACTGATTTGACCTGCCTTTTTTTTTTTTTTTTTTCCCACAGCTGGGTGTGAGGGGTTGGAAGAACAGAAGGAACACTATTCAAACTGAAACAATTCCAGTCAGTATACTCTGCCCTCTTCAGTCAGAGCCAGCTTTCTCCAGTAGCCCAAGTACCATTAAACTATGTATCACTAAACTGCCTTAATATATCCTTGCTCCTTACATGGGCTAACCCACCTATTTTAATTTCACTCTCATGATCTATTCTTTCATGTATTATTCTATGCTATGTCTTATACCCAAACCTATTAAAACTACAACTCGATATTTATGTAGTTGACATTTCCATCATCTGCGTCTTAACATTATTTTATTCCCCTGCCTATATCTATCTTCAAGTTTTTATATTAAAAGAAAATCAAGAGAACTGTGAAAGAGATGGTAAGAAGTCTTGCAAGACAGCATGACAGCATAAACAAAGGCAGACTGACAGCATAAACAAAGCGAGACTGACAGCATGCAGCTCTGAACTTAAACCTTCTGCCCTCTATCAATGCATATCAAGTTCTAACAATTTGCCTATGCCCCAAAAAAACTGTTGTAATACACAGTGTAGTACAAAGAAAGAGCTTGAATACACAATAGCAAACCAAAAAATTACTTTGAGAACATCAACAGGTGAAAAATATGATGCTGATGCCATCTGACTTAGAATATGCTTCTTTTTATATGGGCCAAGCTGTGTATTTTTACTAATTTTTCACTACAGAAATACAGTAACTCTGAGGCACTGCAGAAGGGCTTCTGCTTTCAATCAGGACACAAATTTGAGATCAGAAAGTTAAGCCTTAGCTTACCTGTCAAATCTCGTTATTTGTCATGGCAGTCAAAGACTGACTTCTCAAGTCTTGAAAAGTATCTCAAAATAAACCAGATGGATTTTATACTGCAACATACACTCTAACATGGAGAGAAGAATCCAAGTTTGGACATTTTAGCCTTTGTTTGATAACAAAGCTGAGTTCCGAAACAGGGAAGTTTCACTTTCATGGACTGAACATTATGCTTGGGCAGAGAACTGGCTGTCTTGCGCACAGGAGTAAGTTAATGAAGACTATTTCAGAAACAATATGCATCTTCCCTCCTGGCACTTTATCTTGCAAAAAAGATGACATTGGTTTATACTGCATCACCTTAACTACAGAGTACTTACATCTATACTTAAACAGGAAAGTCAAGAATGTGTTTTACTACAGCAGGGAAAAAAAACCCAAACATCAAAAGCAAGCCCAGATGACATGCTGACAAGCAGTCAAAAGACATTGGTGCTTTGGAGGAACTTGAACAAAGTGCTATAGTCAGTACTAAAAACCCTGCTGGTATCAGGCATGGGGAATCACTTGTGCTACCTCATTAAATATACACAGGAGTTAAAAAGATAGAAGTTACACTATTTACATAGTTTGGTTTTGTTTGTAGGAGTTGAATTTCCTTAGATGCCATTGTCAAAAAAGTGCCATCTGGATTGCAGTTGGACAGACTTAAATCAAGCTGTTCTGCTCACAGTTTAGGTGTAGGTATTATAAAGAACCACATAACTAAGAACATAAAAACATAGGCATAAGAATCACCCAATTCTGGAAATTAAGGTCTAGTCAGGACAAGCAAAATTTGAAAGGAGTTAATTCATATGAAGTGCTTTATTGTCTCACAGCAGTAAAGCCAGGACTTTCCTTCTTCACACTGCACGTAACTACTTTCCACTGATTTCCTAAACAAAGATGAGCACCTTTAAGTCCAGCAGATCTGGTATTAATGACAAAAAGATCAAACTGTGTTTCACTGTCCTATTATACAGATACAATATTAAAAAAGACATGATTGCTGGGCTACTTTTAAACCAACAAGTCAAACAGGATTTTTATCTACTTAATTCATTCTGCAGACATTTTACATTATTCTATATTAAATGTACCTTTCAGTCAATGTTCAAGTTACAGCCTTAAAAAGTTTACTCTTTGCTTTGATTTTGGGCACAATATTAGAAGAGTATTTCCTAGATGCACCAATAAAGAAAAATGGAATTAAGCTTTCCTTACTGCTTTAATACTGTACAGAATGCACAGTCACATGTAACCTTCAAGTCAGTTCTGCTAAATTGTTTCATAGATAAAAGATGCCAAAGTGTCCAGATTTTGCTGAATCACAGCTCTTTTACTCTATGAAGACAGAGCACATCAGGACTAGTTGCCTAAGGCTAGCTGCACCTGCAGTAAATTATTTCAATTTCTCCTGAAGAAGCCACAGCCCCTAATTTGGACGGGTGCACTTTCACTTGGTTAAGAACTGTCTGGATGGCCAGACCCAGAGAATGGTGGCGAATGGTGCTACATCCAGTTGACAGCCAGTAACCACTGGGGTTCCCTACAGCTCTGTATTGGGTCCAGCCCTGGACTAAATATATGGACTGGTATAAAATACCTTTATCCATGATCTGGACAAAGGGATGAAGAGTACCCACAGTTAAGCTCTCAAATGACACCAAGCGGGTAGGAGTGTTGATCTGCTGGAGGGCAGTAAGGCTCTGCAGAGGGACATGGACAGGCCAGATCCATGGGCCAAGGCTAGCATACGCACCGCAGCATGGTCAAGCGCCAGCTCCTGCCTTGGGTCAAAACAAACCCACGCAATGCTACAGGTTGGGGAAGATAGTCTGCAAAGGGGCTCAGCAGAAATGAACCCAGGGGTTTTGACTGGCATCTGGCTGAATGTGTGCCCAGGTAGCCAAGGTGGCCAATGGCTTCCTATTCTGTATCAGAGATGGTACAGAACCTCAAGTCCTATACCCAGTTCTGGGTCTCTCACTTCCAGAAAAACACAGAAGTACTGGAGCAATTTCAGAGCAGAGCAAAGGACCCAGTGAAGGGTTTGGAGAGTAAATTCTACGAGGAGCAGAGAAAGGAGTTCTGGATCAGTCTGTAGAAAAAGGAGGCTGAGGGAAGACCTTACCACTCTCCATAACCACCTGTAAAGAGACTGTAACCAGGTAGGGGTCAGTCTTATTCTTCCAGGCAACCAGCAAGAGGACAAGAGAAAACAGCCTTAACTATGGCCAAAAGGTTCAGGCTGGACATCAAGAGGAACTGCTTCACTGGAAGGATTGTTATACATTGGAATGGGGTGCCCAGCGAGGGAGTGGAGTTCATGATTGCTGCAAGAGCTCAAAAAAAATCACCGGACTTAGTGCTACAGTTTAGTTGACATTGTCATGTCTGGACAAAGGCTGGACTCAATAACCTTGGAGGTCTTTTACCAACCTTAATGATTCTGAGAATTTGTAGAAAAAATATTAAAAGAACATTGGCTTTAATCTTGTGACTACTGAAATTCATTTAACCATACCAAAGCTCTGTAGCCTGAGGTTGAAAAGACTTTAAGAAGTCAGTGCACAGAAAGGTTGAAAAAGTCAAAGTTACAAAGTCTAATGTCATTTTATCTAGTGTCCATGACATTGGAAAGGGCAAGGACAAAGGCAGGTTTACACTGGGATACTACACAAGTAAATAAGAGCAGCATTCTGAGACTGAGGATGTGCCACTAAGCATCACTAGACTGACTATGAAAAGAGCTTTTAATATGGTAATTCTTTCCCATTTGAAAAAAAAAAAAGACTGTTGGTGACTTATCTCCCAAATTTACTGCAAAGTCAAAGAAGAAAAATACCAGAGACAACATATATTAATTATAACCTTTGCTACAGAAGCCTGTACAAGTTTAGACTTTGCTTTCTTTACTGCATACCTTGAAAGGACATGCAACTGATCTGTAAGTACTACTCTATTAGTATACAACAGCTTACTAAAAAATGGACTCAATATAAGCAAGTATCAAATATTCTGTTATTTGTCTCAGCTTTGTCTAAACTCCATACAGGACAAGGAGCAACTGCTGAAGTAGAGTTTGGAATGCATGTCTCCAAATAGCCTCCACTGAACCTACAAAATCTCAGTAGGTTGCTAGAAGGTTAAACAACTGTAACAGAAAGGCTTGAAACAAATACAGACAGGTGTTAGTCTTAATTTGATGCATTTTCACTGCTGTAACATCAATTTATTTAGTTAGTTTGTTTTCAACAGAGATCTAAAATACACCCAAGTAGAGAGAAGAACACACATAGGGATGTAACCATCCCTATTAAATTCAGGGATTCAACATCTTTGGACAGCAGCTCTCATTTAAAGCCACATGACAACTTCACTTGGATAAGAAACAGCTAAAAATGTTTAGGCACAGAAAGTGCTTAAACACAGAAAGGTTCTTAACTAGCAGAAGGTGTCCTCACAATAAAGACATCCCATATGGCAACTATTTTTACACTGTAAAGTATCAGAGGTTAGAGAAATCACATGTGTGTCTCCAAACTACCAGTTCCTCAGCTGATTTTTATCTCTTGCATAAAGAAAATGCAATTCGGGATAATTTTTAGAACTTACATAGATCAAACTCAAAAACTGCGACCCCTTCAGAGTTTGTTTAACTTCCATAACTACCCATTCTTTCCAGTGAGGGCCTGAAAATAAAGCAAACTTGTAACTTTTGACAAAAATACCTACAACATTCAAAGCAGATCAGCTAAGTTTACTTAACCTGGTTATAATTCACTGCAGCTACAACTAATGAACCACAAAGAAAAGCTTATTACTGCCAGTAAGTGACAGAGTCAGTGGCTGAACACCCTCCAGTTTTCCAGCATCCTTCAGTTGGCTGTGATCAGCATTGGCTACTGAATGATCCCTGTAGTGTAGCTAAGCATACAAAACCAACAGACAACATCACCTCCCCCCTTCTTTGTCATTTACAGGATGTATTTTCAGGAGGGTATTGGGCAGGGTATGCTACCAGAATGCAGAGAATGTCTGCATTCATTGACCTTTGAGGTACTCACCTGCTTTAAAAATTTAACAAGAGATATAAAGTCCCTTTAATGATAACTCATACACAAACTTTGACATAGAAGTTTGCAATCTGCCACATGGAAGACAGAACACTCTGAGCTGCCTGCAAGGTCTTCAAGCTCATCTGTACAATTAGTGACTATGGGTGATCTAAAAACCTCAGTCTTAATGTAACTTGGCTAAATATCAGTTAAACACATACCTATGCATTACCTCTACATACTCACACAAAAATCATTTAGGGATTCCCACAAAGAATTGTCCCAGTTTTATTTAGAATGAGCAAACATGTACAGTGCACAGGAAGGCTCAGTGACAAATTACTAAAAATCAAGCTTAATTCTCTAAAATATTGCCAGTTCTCCCCACTGGAATTCGGCCTTTTATATACTAGTATATTGTTTATGTTCATTTTTTAAGACCAGTGTTCTATACAGGGTCTTCATCCATATCTTTCTCCAAAATTTCATGTGTACTTTTCCATATGCAAGTTTTCCAGTCCCAAACAGAACAGTATGTAAAATAAATAAAGCAAAAAGCATAGTGAGTAAACTGAAGTATTAAAGATTAAGTTAAGTGCATTTGCTTCACCTTCTTCCTCATATGTCAGAAAGGAGAGAAGAAGTGAGGGATGTGATCAGGAGAAGCCTCAGAAGCTACTCAATGTTTTCAGCTTTGACTAAGATGGATTAATACCAGGTGCTTCAAAAAGCACTAAGAAAAAAAAATCAGTAAGATTAAAGGTCTCCCTTCCAACTCTGGTAACAGAGAACTGGCACTTACACTGAAAACAAGAAACTTCACCAATTTACTCAACAGCTGCACTTTGTTTCACAGAAGTATGTAGAAAACACGTAAAGATTTGTAAATACACAGGGGAAACAATGACTGAGAGAAAAAGAATTTTGTTCCAGGAAGTTAATAAATTACTTTTTTTGTTTGTGCAACAGTACTGAGAGTGTTGAGCTTTCTACTTCATTTATCAAAGAAAATGTACAATTAAGTCAACATTCTTAAGTAAACCCTTCAGAAGGAATACGGGTAAGCCTCAAGTAAAAGAGGTAAATTAACCACACATCAAGTTCTAACATACAGCAGCGGTGCCTTCAAACAGTCTTCCAGAGGAAGAGACACAAACAGGGATTTTGGAAATATCTTAGTATGCCCAAGCAATACAGGCTTAAATTAGAAAGAATGTTTTCCCAGAATTTCTCTTGTATTTCTCTCCCCCTTTAATTTTTCACACACCACCAAAACCACTTAATTCATCGAGAATTTCAAAAAAGACACAAATGGTCAGTGATATCCCACAGCTGATTTACAAAACAGGTACCAACTATTTCTCCCTTCATCACCTCCCACAGGGTCCCAAAACCAACAAAAGTGTCAAGTGAGAAACAGTCTCTGAATAGTAACTCCAAAACTAATATAAAATGGCAGAGAAGAAAAAAAAAAAAATCCACAAGAACTATTCTTACTTCCAGCATTTAAAAAAAACAGTAAGTGGTGCAGTAAGCAGCACAGTAAGTGTCACACCAGTCTGTTACATTCTGTTTTGCTTATGCAAAATGCAGATTGTTCTATTTCTCTACAGAATCCACTACAGTAAGTGCATTATCTATACAGAGTAACATTAGCAAGGCTCTTCTCTGAGGCGCTAAGAAGAGGTATGACTCTTAAGGTGAATTTCTGCATTTATTGAGACAGGGCACAAAAAGGAAGCAGCAGGAATCTTTCGAGATAACTAAGAAAGCAGTAAGTAATTCAGCTGGCAGAGAGAGTGCACTTGAAAAGCAAGTGGAGAAAGTGGCATTGATTGTTTTGCAAGCCTATCTCAACTGGACTACCTGAACCAGAATAAACTGCACCAGTGTAAGCTGACCTAGCAGATTCTGTTCACCTCAGGGAGCAACCTGCTTCTGGGACTGCTTGTTCCTTCTGGTTTTTAGCCAAGTGTTTGTGATTCAATAATTGAACAGCAAATAATCATGGGATCTTGGGAGTTCATTATGGAGGCAAACATTCTTATTACCATCTCCATGAAAAAAACCTCCTTCACCCCATGAAGCTGGGTTCCCCTGACACTGATGCTGCACAAGTCTACAAACCATAAGGAATGTGAGTCAAGTTTTTCTAGCAAAACACAGGGGCTCCTGAAAGCTTAAAAATAAAGAAACTGAAGCCTCAACAACTTAGCATTTTATTACAAATATTTACAGGATGCATCAAGAAGAACAGGAGGATATCCCAAGTAAAAATTGACATAAATGGTAAAGCACACCAATATAACCCAAGTAATAAATCAACAAAATCTTCATCAGGTGAGCTGAAGGTTGCTGGAAGCCCTCTATTACACATAATCTTGACTTCCAAACCTTGCATATTTGAAAGCTTTAAGTTTTTTAAAATAGCTATCAACCCTTACAGCCTGCTCTAACTAGGTGTGTCTCAACAGCTTTGAGGAAATGGCCTCTGTATATAGAGTACACATCCCAAAATTGTCAGTGCTACTGAGTGGCCAGTCAAACCACCTAGATTTGACTACTTTATCTCGTCTGGAAAACCTGACATTACACCATACTTTTTTCTCTAGTCCTAGATAGCTGGTTTTGGAGAACTTCCTAAACTTACCACATCAACTTTGTATTCTTACTAAATGAGAAAAAGACCAACGTCCTAGTAAGGAACAATGTGAATGCTCAATCCCTTTGTTTATCAAGTTCACCTTCAAAAAAACAGAATTAGACAAATTTGTGGGGTGGGTTTTTTCCTTGTTTTGGGGGGACCTTTTTTTTGTTTTGTTCATTTTTATTGTTGTAGCTATATTTGAATTATTAGAGAAGATTAAAGAATCTATACACAGAATACAGACGAGACTTTTCACTTTCAAATCTGATTTTGCAGACCCTGCTATGTTTCAAATTCCATAGCTGCTCCAGCAATTATATGTGCTGTTTCCCACAAGTTTTCCCAAATTGAAATTCGGCTCAATAAAGCGTCACATACACTACTCTTAGGTTTCTTAGATTTCCGTACCACCTAAACCACAGATGCACAAAGTGATCATTCAGGGTTGGAAGTCACCTCTGGGGACCACTGGGTCCAACTTCCCTTCTCAAACAAGGCTAACTAGAGCCTGCTGCCTTGGACCACGTCCAGACAGCTTCTGAGCATCTCTGGCATGGGATACTCCACCACCTCTGTTTCATACCTAAAAAGTCAACACAGAAATCTACCTCAAGAACTTGAAAAAGAGCAACAAGATCTAGAAGTATGTCAACAGATGTAGAATCCTATCCATGTGAGGTGGGAGGTGATCCTTCCCATCTACTAGTTGAAGCCACACATGGAGGGCTGGGTCCAGCTCTGGTTTCCTCAAAGACAATGAGCTACCAGAAAGGGTCCAGGAGAGGCCACAAAGGCAATTTGGAGCCTGAAGAATCTCCCTCCTGAGGAGAAACTGCAGGAACTGAGCCTGCTCAATCTGGAGAAGAGTGAGAGGGGATTTCATTAATGCATATAAATATCTCAAAGGCAGGTGCCAAGGGAATGGCACATTCTTTTCAGTGGTGTCTACAGACAGAATGAGGAACAAACAAATTCTACCTCAAAATGAGGAAGAACCTCTTTACATTGAGGGTGGCAGAGCACTGGAACAGGCTGCTCAGGGAAGCATGGAGACATTCCAATCCCACCGGGACACATGTGTTACCTGCTGTAGGTGACACTGTCTTGTCAGGAGCTGGGATTGGATGATCTTCAGAGATCTCTTCCAACACTAACTGTTCTGAGTTTCTGTAAGATACTATTAGCTGCTTCATTAGCACTTAACTAAAATTTACATCATTTTAATAACGCAATGCAACATACTCAACCCTCCACTACCACTCCCCAACTACTTCACCATCAGAGTATTTTGTTCAACTTCTGAAGAGCTAGTAACTCAAGGAGACTGTTGCTAGGTTCAAGTAAGAAGTAATTTTCTAACTTTCCATTATGGGTGAAAATCATTTGAAGTACCTTCCTGTCATGGCAGCTAGAGTATTACACATTTCAGTGATTTGACGAAGTCCAGAATAACTGAACAGCAGTCCCTATGACCTACTTGCAAGGGACCTTTCCCTGAAAGATGAATACAGAATACAGACATATCTGATTTCAGGTGTTGGCAATGTAAAATCCAAGATACCCAAGATGTTATATTTGACTTTATTAATACATTAATCCAAAAATCTCATTTTTCCTCAGGGTGAGTGCTGTAAAAGTCTTTCATGCAGCCACACAAGACCTCCATTATGCCTAGGGTACTGTGCAAAGTGTCAGAGCTTGATAATGACCCCTCTGAATTGTTATGGGCAGTATACATACACCAAAAGATACAAACCAGAAAGATAAACACCCCCCCATAACCATGGGTTAACTATCCAGGGCTCTCTCATCCAGCAGCCTTGCAGTTCTCTTTAGTCTTTTCATACCAATAATCCCTGACAACCCACCTGCAACTGAAAACAAAACTAAAAGGCAATTCTTTCTACACCTTAAGTTCTGGAAGTCCAACTGTATTATGTTTGCATAAGTATGAAAAACCTCAAATTTGACAGAGGTAACCAGTAGCCATCTACAGGCATCAAAAGTTACTCGTAATTACCAGCATCATCAGTTTTATGTCTCAAATCTATGGCAAACCATTTGCTTCCTGACACTGCTCCAATAAACCTCTGACACAAGAAATGCTGCAACAGACAAGCTGTTTCTTCAAGCAGGTTTCCTTTAATCTTTCATATACATGTACCAACAATCTAATCCAATTCTAAGCAGATAAATTGTCACATAAGAGACTTCTAAAAGCTATTTATTCTCAGTGAAAAAAAACCCAAAAACAACTCACTTTAAGAGCAATTGCTGTCATACAGAAACAACTGGAGTTCAAAAATGATAAAACAAGTCCAGGCTCATCAGATACTCAGCCCACTGTGCAACCTATTACCTGGTACCCGAAAGAAATTTAACCTTAAAAAAACAAAACAAAACAAAACAAAAAAACAAAAAAACAAAACAAAAAAAACAAACAAACAAACAAACAAAAAAAAACCAACCAAAAAAAACAAACAAAAAAACCCAAAACCAAAACAAAACAAAAAAAAACCCCCACCGTGCTAGGGTATGCCAAATATGCTACACCAGCTTTGCTTTTCTCAAATTACCACCATATCCAATCCCTTTATTAAGTCAGTTTTTAGAGTTTGTTTCATGCATAGAGTATTCCACTGGCATTCAGCTTTGTTTATATTTCAATCCACGGCCTCACTGAGTTAAATGCTCACCTTCCTCCTCAGCACAATCTGTCATACAGTGGTAACACTGTCTCACAACCAGGAAATCTCACATAATGAATGATTCAAACTCACTGGAAGTGTTAATGGGCATAAGACACAAAATAGTGACTTTCCTTTAGCTCATAAGACTTCATTTTCTCTACAGATTGCCAAAGTGCTTTTGATTCCTTTTTCTATTCTTTGCATCTGCTCAGCTCAACTGGTACACAGGACTCAAAATTTTGGCACACAAAGAAGTTATTTAAACACTAACAGTTATAAACAACCTAAAACAGACTGCCAGTTCCTCTCTGAGCTTAAGACTGCAGAGAAAGAATCATGAACGTTTGATGTGCTCACTGGGATCTGTTTTCCTGAAGCTTTAAGGCTAGTAGACTTACCCCGAAAGACTACCCTAACACAGGTTAAATCTGTCGTCTACTTATCATCACCATTTTCTACTATGGAAATAGGTACTAGTCATTTGCTGCTTCTTGTACTCAAAAAAACCCCTCTATTTCAATCAAAATCTGATCAGGCACAGGAGTTTCTATCTGCATCACAAAAGCTAAGCTGGCCATCTCCAGGAGAGCAGGCCATCATCATGTGTAAAGATTACTTGGAAGACAAAAGCTGTAACTGCAAACATTATCCCGTTTACCCAGCTTTATACACTAAGCAGGATGTTACATGGTCTGGAATGTCCCTTTGATCAGTTTGGGTCAACTGCCCTGGTGGTATTTCTGCCCAAAACTCTGATGCATCCTCAACTTTCTCACCAGTGTGGCAGTACTTGTGTTCAGCAGAAGTACAAAAGTACTTTGTACAAAAGTATGGCTCAATACTAGCCACTGTGAAGAAAATTAACTCTACCCCAGACAAATCCAGCACGCTCTCACACAGTAACAGCCCAGAATCTGGTATTTTCTAAAAAGCCTACCCACAGATACAAAGATACTTCATCATGCCTTTTGGTATGTTGTACCATTTTCTTCTACTCACTTCTCAATGGCTAAACTTGTCAAACTCGAGAGTGATGCCTTCCAGAGTGAACTGGGCAAGGTCACAAAGTGGGAATCTAATGAGATTTAACAAGACCAAAGTACAAGAAAAAGTACAAGGTGCTGCATATGGGTAAGACAAGTCCATGTGTCAACACAGGCTGGGGAATGAACAAATTAAGAGCAGCCCTGTGAAAGGACTTGGGGATGCTGGTGGAAGAGAGACTGGACATGACCCAGACATGAGCACTCATAGCCCAGAAGACAAACGTGGGCTGCATGCAGGGAGGGAAGGGCACTCTGCTCCATCTGGAACCCTGCATGCAGCTCTAAAGTCTCACCACAGGAAGGACATGGACCTGCTGGAGTGAGTTCAGATGAGGGTCACACAAATCAAGAGGGATGGAGGGAGGACCTCTCCTACAAAGAGACTAGAAGAACTGGGACTGCTCAGTCTGGGAGAAGAGAAGGCTTTGAGATGATCTAACTGCAGCTTTCCAGTACCTAGAGGACACATACTAGAAAGACAGAGACTTTATGCGAGGGCAAGTAGTGAAACAAGGGGAAATGGTTTCAAACCGAAGGAGTAGGTTTAGATATTAGAAGAAAACCATTACAGTGAGTGTGGTGAGGCACTGAACAGGTTGCCTGGACCTGTGAAACAACTGTTCAAGGCCAGGCTACATGAAGCTCTGAGCAACTTGGTATAGCGGAAGTGTCCCTGCACATGGCAGGGGTGTTATATTGACATCATCTTTAAGGTACCTTCCAACTCAAACCATTTTATTATTTTTACAGGGGTGACTTTGACAAGTACTACAAAACCTTCTTGCTGAACTCAAAGACTTGTGGAAGTTTATTTCTAGTCTCATTAATATTTTTGTCCCTTATTTAGAATTCATTTAATTAAGGATGATAAAATGCTTGAGTTTGTCAAAAATAGAGGAGTGATACTAGAGCACTGGCTCAGAAAAGATACCTAGCTATTTCTGTAACAAGAAAATTACTTGTGCCTATAGTATTATCTATAATTTTTACTGGTACATCTGTTCGTAGACAAAAAGCCATAATGTAGTGTCCTCAATGTCAAACACAAATAGAAAAGGTAAATGCCAGCATGCATACAAAATTTTCAAGGAATATTAAAAATTAGGATTTCTTCCATCAAGCTTTTAACTGAAACACAAACTTATGAAAAGAAACAGATATCTCTCTAAATAAGAACCACCCAGTACGATTTCAGGTTCCACTAAAATTTGAGCAGTCTTGCATGCAGATTAGAACTCCAATGATTAGTAAAGTCTGAACACAGCAAAAATGAGCTTCTGTAACAGGCCAATGTATATACAAGACCTCTTACCCCCTAAACATTTTCAGCCAAAGGCTGCAAAAATGATGAGACAGCTGTGGCAAAAATGATTCCTGAGATTTAGCAATAGCTTCTGTTGTATCAGGCAACAAGCCTAATACAAATTAAGTCAGCTATCAATTGTCTCCAGTCTTCACCATTTTATCAGAGGATGTCCCTGATGACAAATAATGCACCTTACTCCTCCTCTGAAACACACAAGTTATTTTTTTTCTCAACCAAAACATCTGTTTAAGGTAGTGCAAGGTTTTCCCACTAAAGAATTGAGATCAAAATCAAACTCTAGACATATTTGATGGTTATTTGCTTTCTAAGAAGGTCAAAACATGTAGACCAACCAGACACATTTTTTAGGCAAGTTCTCAAAACAAGAACTTAGCTGGTACGGCACATCCAAAGCTTTTCCAAAACCAGATGTCTAGTAAGTATTGCATCCTTGTGACACAGCTCACAACATGGAAAGTAAATTACAAATAAGAAATTAATTTAAAAAAGAGTACCCAACCATGTACTCTATACCACATTAAGTCTCTAACTACAGCCTAACACTCTGCCGAAGAAATGGAGTAAATACTCATGGTGTAACACTATTTTAAACTACTACCCAAGCTGCATCTTTAAACACAAGGATATTAACTACTCTTAGATAAGACGTAAATCATGTTAACTTTTCAGTACATCACAGAAATTTTTTTGGTAGCTCTTTACAGATATTTGTTTTACTTCTCTTTTAGTTAAGAGTGTGAAGAGCAGAACTAAAACCAGCCAGCCACATTGACTCCTAAAAATCAAGTACCTATATCTTGATACAGAGGGAGGAAAAGCAATTTTGTGCATTTTTTTAAAAACTGCTAGCAAGCTGATTGATTTCACAATGTGTATCTTAAAACCACTGGAGTTAATACAACTCACCATCATTGCTAGAGATATGTCAGCTTTAGAAAGCTGTCTGGAAAAAGCAAGGCAGAAGAAAGACTACTAAAAATGTGGGCCTTCTGCTGAATGGGGTAGAGCCTCTGGTGACAATAGACATGGAAGAAGCTGAGTTTGTCTGTCTTTAGCCTTGATCTTTATTGGTAAGACCAATATAAATACCAGATGGAGGGGAGTAAAAAAGGTTGAGACACCCTTTTTAGAGGTATCCAGTGTCAGGACAACGTATGTTTAAACATATGAAAACATATTCCCACATCTACTAACACTAACAAGCACAGAACAATGCCCACAGAGAACACAGACTCTCTGGGCAGAGCAGGAGACATCCAAAACCTAACTGGACATTGATTGAGGCAGCCTGTTGTAGCAGACCCTGCTTTGAACTAAGGATCAAACTAGAATATTTTCTTTAGTGCCCGTCCATCTAAATAATTTCATTCATTAATACAACATAAGTACCTTTGATAGTTTTTAATATATTAAAAAAGCTAAAGTCTGCAGTAGAAGGCTATTAACCACTAGAATCAACTCTAGTCAATGAGAACAGCATTGAACACAAGAAGAATACATCACATTTGTGTCCTTCTGTTTTTGTGCAACTACACAAAGATCTTTTCAGAGGTTTCCAGATCATCCTATTATTTCACCTGTAATGACAAATACTGTTTGTTTATACCATGTTTCTTTAACATTCAAGAGCATTTGCAGGTACTGGAATACTTTATGGTACACCTACACATCAACTTTTACCTTCCAAAATTTTGTCAAGAGGAACATTGCTTAACAGTGTTGATACGGCAATGACAAAAAGCAGAAGACAGTCTTAAGGAACACCTAAGACTTTATTGCTCAGACCAAGGTGCTTTTAGTAATTTTTTGGTTTAGTTTTTTTTATTTTTAGTCATATTTCCAACTAGCATTGTGATATCATCCACATGAATATAGGGATAAAAAAAAATATGTCACCCATACATCCTCTGGATAGACTGATACCTTTAAAATCACCCTTAGAGAAAGCAGCAACAGTAAAACAAAGAATATACTTGTGTTACACCATTAACCAGCATAAATGGAGAAAGAATTAACAAACACACGACTCCAGAAAAAATTACCTGGCAAACCAGCAACCAACTTCTAAAAACAGCTCAATACTGCTTTTTATGAACTCATTATATTACAACTAACTGTTTGCACAGTTTTTGACTTAACATGCAATTCCATTCTCTAGTTTATCAGATGAAATACTTTCTAGAACATGGACCAGAACAACAGTGTTCTCAAGAGAACATAAAGCATTCCACTTATGCTCAGGAGAATTTTTTTTTTCCTCAAAAGTCCCACTTTCCCCCCAGGCTTATACGCTTGCCACTGTTACGAGCATAAATATGTAAGCAAATGCAAGACCTGTGTCAAGACAACATTTCTTTCAAAACAGTCCTGTCAATACCACTTTCATTTTCTAAGAAAATCAGTACAATTAATGAATTATTAGGCCTAGCAAGGAAGTCTGGAAAATAAAGCTGCATGCTTCAAAACTTTTGATAAAGATGTAACTCCTTGAATATGGAGTTGGTATACCTCCCCAGTTTTTTTTCTGACATTTCTACTGCAGTTTACCTCCTCAAGGCTGTTTGTGACAGCTTCTTTATCAACCACAGACAGACAAGATGTGACATGCCTTTACAGAGGCCTCAGAACTGAATTCTTCAATCCTAAGAAACAGCTGTATGCAAGCTATAAAAAGAAGGGCAAAAACACACATGGGAATGAATCAATGCAGAAGAAAACTGCCTCAAACAGCAACTGTTGCATGATCCACTGTGCAAACTGTGGAAGTTCATCATCACTGTTCTGGCTTTCTAGGATTTTTTCCCTGCACATATCAGATCTTGCCTGTGTAATTCTTCATTAGAGTCTCCACAGACTTCTCCTGAAAGCATTGTTTTACAGCTGTGTTATAGTGAAGTAATTCCATGGTCACCATGGCTATCTACTTAATCCTTTCTTGCTTTGAGCACCTGGTAGACAGAGTACATTTGCGTTTTTCTGTTACAGCTGCCTCTCCAGTGCTGGAGCTACCAAGCATCTCTAACTTTATTTGCCTCTTGACTGTAGTTTTGCTTCAATCCACCACCCCCCTGATGGATGCCACAAGGTAAAACACTGCTGCAAAATGATAAAGGAGAAAAAGACTAGGTAACAGTCCAGTAATACCACTTGGACATCTTTTAACTACTTCTAGCTAGTACCTACAGCCTCACTTTCACCAAATACCTATTCCAAAACACAGATGCCTATTTAACAGACCCATACCAAGAAGCAAATAATTCAAATTGAACAAATCAAACACTGTGCTTAATTCTGCTGGTAATTCAAGGCACTCTTATTTTTCACATAGAATACAGTTTTGCAATATCACACACACTGTGCACAAGGAGGCATGGAGAACAAAGTAGAAATGGTCCTGCAACATAACTAGTGGCACTGGTTTTCTTAGCCTTACCAGTGTTTGTTGGCTTAGTAAACGCTGGAGAAGGATAAACAACACACTCCAGAACCAGACAACTACTCACAAGAGGTCACCTCTGCTTCTGGGATCTTCACACAGTGGGTCAGGCATATGAGAGAACACCACCACAGCTCCATACTCCACTTCTCAATTTGACTTGCATTAATTCAGCAGAAGATAAATATGAAAAAAAATGAATACAACTGATATCTTAATAAGAACAACAATAGCTTACCACTACTGAATTGAGGAGTATAATTGCAGGATCAATAATTTTCTCTTTGGTAGGAGTTCCCACAGCAAACACAGCTACCCAAAGTTCTCACACGTCCCACTTCTGTCTCCAAAATAGACAGTATGATGTGTAAGTTTGACAACTTCAAAAAAACACCTGCTACCTGCCTCTCACAAATGAGAGCGGGAAATATGTAAAATCCCAGGGTCATCTACAACTGATGTTAACACAATTAATTTTGTGTCCAAGTAAGTGTGATGTGGAGAAAGGGAAGAAAACACAGATCTGCGTTTTACATTATTTCCAATGATGTTTTACTGTTACACAGCAGGAGTACTGCAGGTTTCAAGGGTGAATACACTTAGTTTAAGCAAGTCTCATAATACAAAAGGCAGGAGAATACTGACTAGACAGAAAAAGGCTGTGCTCTGGCTGTACCTATATAGTACAGTAGGTCATATAAGCACTTCCTAATCAAAAAACAGTTCCAGGAAAGTATATTGCAGGTAACTGTCATGAAGCCCACTTTTAGAGAAAGAGCCACAGAATTGCCAGCTGCTTGCCACCAAGAGCTTGCCAAGTGACACTCTCCTTAATACATTGATAGCATTGTCCTGGTTTGCTACAGAAACGAACCTTGAGGAGAGGCTATTTTTAATTAAGTTGTAAAGTTATTGCAATTCACTGGACTGAAAAGATATTTAAAAGTTGTCAGCTTCTCTAGAATAAAGTCTTCAAGTACTCCTTTTATACAATTCCTTCTTGATACTACTTGGAAAGGATGAGATTTAAGTTCTCTCCTAGATATTAGCAGGGAGCCTCTGTAGCTGAACAATCTCAACACTTAGTCATAGAACAACCATTAACTAAGTACATGCAAGAATTTCATCTGTCTACTACACAACTGGAGGTTTTATCCTTCCCTACAATATCAGTCTCTGCCAGGCTTCTCAAGTGGCTTTTGTACTTGTTCACAACTGGATTCAGCAGTTTGCACAGCTAGAAGCAAGCTTCTTCATATCATCACTCCCACATTTTATTCGCACAGTTGGATGTTTGCTAGCCTCACCAACACCTGTTTGGTCACTCCAATGCATGAAAATGACTCTCAGGATTAAATCCTGAGCAATAAGCTTATCCTGAGAAAAGTGGAAATCAGAAAGGGAGAGAAAACAAGACTTCACCATTCATTCTGTTAGGCCAAAACATTAACTGAAGTTAATCATAAAACAGATGAGTTTGGACCACAGTGGATCACCTGGTCCAACCTCCCTGCTCTAGAAGCTCCACCCCAGAGCACTGTTGCACAGGACTGCAGCTAGACAGTTCTTGAGAATATCTGTGAGGGAGACTCCATAACCTCTGAACAGCCCGCTCCAGTGTGCAGACACCCACACAGGGAAGAAGTTCTTACTCAGGAACTTGTTGTGCATTTACTTCTCCCTGCTGCCTCTCATCCTATTGCTCTGCACCACAACCTGGCTTCTGGTATCTTGAAACCCTCCCTTCAGGTACTCATAGACATTGATGGGGTCCCCCCTCTGTTCTCTCTTCTTGAGGCTGAACAGGCCCAGCTCCCTCAGCCTTTCCCCTTAAGAGAGATGCTCCAGTTCCTTAATCCTCTTTGTCACCCTCTGCTGGACCTGCTCCAGGAGCTCCATGTCTCTCTTGTCCTGAGATGCCCAGAAATGGACACAGCATTCCAAACACATCATTACCACGGCTGAATAGAGGGACAGAATCACCTCCCTCAACCTGCTGGCACTGCTCTTCCTACAGCACTCCAGAATGTCACTGGCCTTGTGCTGCAGGGCACTGCTGACTCAAAGAGAGTGGACCAGTTGTCCTGGTTTACCAGGACCCCCAGGTCCATCTGGGCAGAGCTGCTTCCCAGCAGGTCACCCCCAGCCTGTGCTGGCGTCTGTGGTTGTTCCTCCCCAGGTGCAGGAGCCTGCATTTGCCTTTGCTGAATGTCAGGAGGTTCCTCTGTGCCCATCTCTCCAGCCTGGTGAGGTCCTTCTGAAGGGCTGCAGTCCCTCTGGGCTATCAACCACGCCTCCCAGCTTTGTGTGGTCAGTGAAATTGCTGAGCAGGCCTCTGCCCCTTCATCCAAGTCACTGATGGGTAACTTAAACAAGACTGGGCCCACTACTGAACCTTGGGGACACCACCATGGACAGGCCTCCAACTGGACCCTGTGCCACTGATTACAATTCTCTGGGATAACACTACAATGTCTAGTTACTAGTAGTACTGCATGAGCCATTTTACTTCTAGTTAACTCCTCCAATTTAAGGAGAAAAATTTCCTGTCCATCTTAACATACATTTTACAACACAGCATGACTACAGAAGACAGCAAGCACTATGGGTTTGATCTGCACAGTCTGAACTGCTACACGGAAAAAATGGTCACGAAGTAGAACACACTAGAAAGGCAAGTCAAGATCGTCAACACCAAGTTGTATGGTGTGGCTGACACCTAGGAATGGACAGAACACTGTAACAGGCTGCCTGCAGAGGTGGTAGATGCACCATTCCTGGAAATACCCAAGGTCAGATTAGGTGAAACTCAGAGCAAACTGAAGAAGCCCCTCCTCTTTGCAGAGGAGTTAGATGGACTACATGACCTCTAAAAGTCCTTTCCAACCCAAACTGTTCCATGATCTTTATTTTTCTGGGCTTTTAGAGACCACTCACATTACTTCACTCAAAGGACAGCAGGCAAGGAAGAACATGTAAGTATGAAGGTGAAGTTGAAGAACAACTTCACGTTCAGTCATGTTTTCCAATCCTCCGTAAGTCTCCAGGTAGTTCCCTGGTCTTCATGACCACTACTATTTATCCCACAGAAGACACTGGTATAAGCTGCTTAAACACACATTCCATTCCTTCATAATTCCAAAGTCTAAAGAGAAATGTCTATACTATATTTCAAGTTAAAAAATTTTGAAGCAAAGTGAAGTAAACACACAAAAAGGGCAGTTAGCTATTACCAAAATATGTGAACCAGAGGTACACCTTAACTATTTACAATCCTAGCCCTCCCTGCTACCACTTCCTTTCATGGTCAGGAGTTCCTTACCATATCTCTGCACTCTAATCCTTTTGAGATCACCCAGTATAATATAACACAGAACAATGGATTCAGCTGTTGATACAAACAAGTTGTGATCAATTGGTTGTATACTGTTAATTGGCAAAAACGCATGCCTTTCACACATTACCAGCTCATAACTGGGCACTAAAGTATGTGACAGAGGCATTATTGTCAGAAGTAGTGTTAGACAAAGGTATTATAGTTTTTAGTTGCTATACAGAAGTCTCTCTTGCATAAAAGCACATATATGTACCTAGCCCTTCACCTCCCCTCTTTAAGTTACCATTTAACTACATAATGCCACAGCCACTTCCAGAAATTAGGATGCTAGAAATGCACAAGTTACATGTGGATAAACAGAGATATTAAAGTCTACCACACTATAAATCAGACTGATGCTGCTCCATGAACAGGCTTACTTCAGTCTTTACAGCCATTCTCCATCTCCTGACTCATCACCCACATCTTCCCACTTTTAATCTCCCTTTAAATTGCATTTCGTCTCCTACTCTACCAAAAGCTGTTCTAACAAGGAAGGACAGGTATTACCCACACCAAGGCACCCTGATCCACACGACATCATAAAGTCTATCTCTGAAAGTCTAAACAAGGCCAAAACTCAGATGTGTTATCCTAGAGGTGTGCCCAAAATGCCCTTTGCCACCCGAACCAATATTCTCAAAAAAGGCAACCAAACAAAAAACATAAACCAAACAAAGGTAGCAAACCTCACACTTTAACTATTACACAGGCAACAATTTTGAATAACTTCTACTTTACACTGACTGGGCCACTCTTGGCCAGTAGCTTGCTTGTTATAGCTCATCTCTTTTACAGAGAGGCCATGAATAACATCATCACGCTGATCTCATTCCAGTTGTCAAAGGATTGTCATTTGGCCCAGAACTGCCCCCAAGGATTTTTAGAAAAGCATTCTCACAGCCACTGCTCTCAAGTGGTTCATGCAAAGATACATACTTTTAGCTGCCAGAGGGCTCTTAAGACTACTTTAAAATCTAAATATGTGTGTCTCTAAGGTGATCCCCACCAGGAAAACAAGTTTGGACAGATAACTTAATTCTTTTAATAAGCCAACTTGCCCAGAGGAAAAGACAAATTACTTTCTCACAAAAGAACAGTGTCGTTCAACCCCTAAGAATTAGAAAACATTTGGGCCTACTTCCATTCATAAAAAAGGTTTGTTGAAAAAGTGCTGACTGATGATATGTTCTAAATGAAAAGTAGACTCCTAACGGCAGCAGATAGTAGCTAACAATATTATTTGTCCAATTACTGTCCCAAATACCTAAAGACTGAAGGACTGGAAGAGTGTCAAAGCAGTGTTACAGCTGTTAAAACTGTGCAAATGACAGAATTTCACCTTGAAATGCACTCGCTAGAACAGCTGATAGTTTCATACTGTGCTGGGTTTCTGGTTCAACCACATCTAAGCTTGTTTCTTTTTTTGATAAGACTCAAACTCTGCCATGCCTCAGTTCTCTGTCCAGTAAATATATTTTGTTTGTCAGCAAAAGTGGTAGACAGATGAGTCATTTGGGACAGGAGAAACTTCAGGTCATCTCCAATCTCACTCCCTACCCACAGAAAGATCAGCCATATGGTGAGATTTCTCAGGCCTTTATACTATGTGGGTTGAATACTCTCCAAGGAGGGAAAGAGTACCATCCATCTATGTGGACACCAGGCCCACTGCCCAGCAGTTCTCGAGGAAAGAAAAGCTCTCCCTGTCTCTATGGCGCAACTCAGCTCACTGCCCACCAGGGCTTTCTGCCCCTGCTGCTGCTGGCAAAACTGTCAGATCACCTGAGATTTCAAACATTAAAAGTTACACAGAGTCAAGCATACCTTAAACAGACAGATCAGAAGGCTGATAAGCTTTACAAATTCATAAATTTGGATAACAAGCAAAATTTGGGAACCGCTCAAACTATTCATATTGCATTCAGATACGAAATGTGCCTTCATCTCTTTGCTACATCCACAATACTTTTCATGTTTCATGAAAAGGAAGCTCTTATTCTCATCTATTAATGCTGATGTACAATTTCCATATTTTTCTAAGGAGGATTAACTAACTCGTCAGTCCATACACATTACATATGGCAAACATGTACCACTCACATCCAAGTGTTCGAAGCTACCCAGCCAGTATCATGCTGTTCTCAAAAGTACCATTTCATATCCTTTTGTGTAGGTCAATTTGAATCTACTGCATTTGATAGCAGTTTACTCACAGTTATCCTAATCTGGACTGAACACAGGAAAAAGCACATGTCGACAGCTCTTCCTTATAGCCTGACAATCAGGTTTTTTGAGATGTATGCAGATAAAAACACAGCCATCTTAGGTCAAGGAAGTCATGAAAACATACATAAATAAAATTTTAAAAGAGCAAGTCAACCCAATACATAAAACAAGAGGACAGCTACAATTCTCAGTATTTTAATAAATGAACAAGTAGTAACCACAGCCACAAAAATAAGGTCACTGATCTTGGACACTCTTCCAGTACACACAAAGATTACTCAAGATTGACACACAGAAGTCTAAGCTAAGTCTGATACTGCACAGCTAATTTAAGAAAAAAAAAAAAAGCCTTCTACAAAAACTATCAACTCATTTTCTGTTCTCATGCATTGCTTCAAGTAGTAAACCTGATGTATTAAATCATTCTATGCAATTAACTCCAAAGACAGGCAATTTGATAGCATTTCTTCAGGAACATTGACACTCCTCAGAACACCTAAAAATGTTTAAAAACAAGCAATCCTTACTCCACCTGGCTACACAGCACATGGCACTTGTAAAGATAAAAAAAAAAAAAAATTGTACCCACAAAAGAAAAAACAGGTTGTATTTTTGCCACAGCAAAAGTCTGCAGTATCTACTCCTTTTTTAACAGCTAGTTCTACACTTCTAACACTATCCAACTGCACAGAAAATTCCTATAGATTCACAGAATAGTTTGGGTTGGAAGCAGTCTTCAAATCTAGTTCCAACACCTGTGCCATCAGCAGTGGTATCTTCCACTAGATTAGGTTGCTCAAAGCTCTGAATGTGCCATCTGTGTTAAATCATTCAATGTAGAAACAGTCACCATCTCCAACATCTGGTATTTCCAAAAAAAAAAAAAAAGGATTGATCTCCACCATGATGGCTAGTTTTATAACATTCAACTGCATGGGTTCAGAGGAATTTCACTACAAGAACCACTTTTCTTATAAAAATAGCCTTTAGCAAAAGACAAGCATAACTCCATTTAATTTTCTTTCAGTTTGCTCAACTGTTACAGAAAAAATTCAGCTACTCAGTTGGTTAATGAAGCTGTAATTCTCATCTTGCCTACCAACATCTCAACCATGGATGCAGTCCAAGGCAAGTGCTATTGCTATGCCAAGTTTCACAGTTTAGCTATCTGAATGTAAAAGCAGCTTCTACAGTCTTCTTCACTTTACACAGTTTACTTTGTCAGCAGTTTTCCAGTTCCCTTCAGAATGGGTGCACTGGCCAGATTAGCAATAGCAGTTTTAGCTCAGGACCTTAATTTGGGCTTGTAGCTCAAGGTACAAGAACGTAAAAATTAAAAAGTCAAACTCATTCATACACTAAATTCTTCCCTACTGCATGCAGGCAGTACATGCATAGTCTGTTACAAACAGCATATGGTGGTTTAGAGTTACTTCAGTTGTCCTTCTTTTGGAAAGAGAAAGCAGCTTCTGATGCTTATTTGGGTAGAAATGAACCACATCAGGAAGTCTGATGATATTTCTACATGTGTTACTAGAGGTAAAAATAATACCCTGAATTACAGTTATAGTAGGTACTCAGATTTTAAGATTTAAGTTTAAAAGTTTTAAAAGCCCTTCTTAAATCATCTGCAGTATACGACCAGTAAATGTTCACCTCTAGTTATGCTTGATGGATCGAGACTGGACATGAACAGCAGATACAGAAAATTTAAATAAATCCCAAGATCTCGCTCTGCATTTAAACTGTACTGGGTTAATGCATATTAAATTCAATGCTAATGGATAAATAAAAACAGAGGTCACAGCATTAATTTTCCAGCACTTCAAGAGGACAAACAAAATGGACGGCACTGAAATGAAGACTTCATTACAAAAATAAAATGGAAACAAAGTATGTATGTATGCACCATTCCTGCAATATATTGCCCATTTCAGTGCAACGGCTACATATGCATATGCTCAAAGCAACTTCAGAAATCAAAATATACCATTAACAATGTTTTCCTCTGCCAAGACAGATGGCCATAATACCAACTCTCTCCTGCATACATCTCCCTTTCTCTAATAAAGAGAAACACTAAAGAGTGTTTCTAGTAAAGACTAGAGCAGAGATTTAAGGGACTACCACCCTCCCCCCTCCTCCCTGCCCCTTGACACTTCTCACAAGGTCACCTGCAGCAGTGGTGCAAGGAACCATAACTACTTCTGTAGGTAAACAAGAACATTTTTGCTGCACTGGTTCCACAAGCCTTCAAAAACTGCCTTGCCATTCAGCACACCTTTCTCCAAAGACACTGCTAAAGTCCTGACACAGCTGTTCCCACAGCATGTAAAGGATAGGACCATAACCTCAAAAATGTATTCAGAAAATAAGTTAATCACAAGATTTAGAGAAGTTCTCCACTTTGTTACTGAAACTAGAAATCACATGTCGCAAACACAAAACTAGAATATAAGGCCATGCCAAGCTTATAAGGCCAAGTTTAAACAGGAGGCAGACAAACCCTTGCCCTTTTTCTGGTGTTTAGATATTCATAAATTTTCATATCCACCACACCAAGTCTAAACCAGGGAACCATTTCTTGAAGGTACTTTATAGTTACACTATTAACAAGACACTACCACAACATCCTTAGCCATTTTTTTTTTACATATGTATGTTAGCAGCAAATAACATTACACAGAAACAGCCTCTTGGATGCCAAGGCTGACTGTCCAAACCCCAGTATATGGAGAGACAGGTTAAACTCAGGACCCTAAAAAGCACATTTTTCCCCTAAAAAAAAAGTCAGGTACCAGAATATGAATGTCTGGAATGTATCTACTACTCATCTAGAAATTGGAAACAAAGCCAGCCCAAGAAGCCCATTTCAAATATTCATGCCCCATGACATGTACATACAGTCTGATTACCTGCAAAACGCATTGAAATCTCTACCTAATCATGCCAATGCAGCTAGGTGGAAATGGCATAGAGTATCCAAACTATCTTCTGACCTGACCTATCCTTTACCTCCCTCCAGGTAATACTGCATACATTTTCACCAATAATATAAATACGAATAATGAAGAAAAAAAAAATATTATCAAATCACCCCTTCCAGTATGTAATTCCACGTCTGAGAAAATATGAAATAACAGTATCGCAAAATACAATCAGCAGGGACACAGCTGGTAGAGAAGTTAAATTTACATTACCTTTCCCTGGCTCAATCTCCTCTCAATCCTTATAAGAGGAAGTGACTAAGGCATTTGCCTATAAATACTAATTTGAACTTTCAAGAAAAATTCTGTTCATCCATTCTGTAAAGCAAATCCTACTAACTTCCTTTCTGGCATCAAGATTTAAGGCACAGAAGAACATCAGTACTCCAGCGATCATTCAATAGCAGTTTCATTCCATAAAAATACATAAAGCTTATTCAGCTAAATCTGAGTGAGGACTTAGCTAACCAAACTCATCCGGAGCAGCCTGAAAGCAAATGCAGCTAGCACAGACCTACAGAAAGGCTGCTCAACACATCACAGTGAATATTCCAGGACACCCAGAGTACTCCTTCCTACCTCTGTGTAGACTGTCTTATAATGTATTTGAATGTTAGTGTTAGCACTTCTGCCAGTACTTAGGTAGTAAGTATTCACAAGATTGCATAAGCACACTTTATCACACACATGTTACTGCGAATCAGGTACTTTTCATTGTATAACGCTTTCTTTATACCTCTACTCCACACTCACCTGAAGAAGTAAGTAAAGCATCTTATGTCCTTAATACTGCAAGTGAACTGGGAATTTCCACCATCTCAGTATTTTCTAGTTTCTGCATCATTTGGGCAGCTACAGCTGGTTTATGGGACTATACCTGTTTTTTTGCTAACTGCAGCAGAAAATCAAGGTACTCATTCTTGCAACATCTTACAGCTTCATTAAGTCTAAGAATCTCTGCAGTTTCTGATCAGCTGCTGGACTATTTGAGCTATCAGCAATCACAACTGCATGAGGAAATGAAGAATCAGTATCACCAATGTTTTAAGTGAAGTTCAAGACTGCCTAAAATTATTCTCATTCTCATCCATGGCTGCCTCACTGCCAGCACATTTAAACACCTAACTCTCACCCCAACATTAACCAAGAAACCGCAGCTTTCTTCAAACCCTCATTACATTGGGGCTTACTATGACTATCAAAACAAATTAAAACACCTGTTGCTTAAGTACAGGAATTCCACTAGTCTGAGACAGAACAGAAAACAGTGTGACACTAGTTTAATCTCCATCTGGAAAACTTCAGCTTGTTCCCAATTCAATTTTCAAATGTATGAAAGTAAGATCTTCCCATTACAATTTTCTACATTATGTAATTACCGCTCTTAAAGCTCCACATATTTTGCCAGCCAAGTCAAATTTAGACGGTGAGCTACTTCAAAAACTTAACATGGCATTAGAGTTTTTAAATAAGTTTCTGAGAAAGCATACTTAAGATTTCTGCTGTGAGCTGTTTCTCTTTTGTTCAGTTTTAAAACTGAAAACCTGCAATCCATGTAAAAGCATAGACTACTAAAGCCAAGTGTTTCACTGAGGTCATCTTTCCAAGATGTGTTTACTACAGAGCTGTACATCAGAAAGTCTATGCGAAACACATACTCTTCCAAATACAGGGAAGACCAACAACTACCAATTAGGTCTGTTATCACAGATTGTCAGATTTAGCATTGCATTTAGTTTTCTGTAAGCATTAGATGCAAGGAGACCTTAAAAATCAATTCTTACTGTGCAAAAGCAGTTTACAAACGTTCAAACTGCCAACACTTGCTCTATATTGGCAGTTTGTCTGAGCTTCAGTGGGAATCAGTCAAGAAGTCTACTCATATTATTTAGCCACCAGAGACTCCATACAACTTTCAGAATTCCAGTATGGATCAGGTAACAAAACATCCTGATCTGGCCCACCAGCTGTAGTAGCTAAAACTTACAAATTGTCTTATGCCAGCTTCTCCAGAACTAATCCTTCTGAGTGCATCAAATTAGGTAGATTTTACACAGGGAAGATCAAAAAAACATGCAGCAGCTTCCTTCAGAAATGGAGCCCAAAACACCATCAGCTAATCCTGCTGGACAGTGTTGTGATTTTTCTGTTGATTTGGGGGCTGTCAGAAAAAGAAATATCTGTGTGCTAAAGCAATGTTCTCTCAGTTTTTTAATGTTAGCAACAGCTGGTAAACCTCACTGTCCTTTGCAGACATCTACTAAAAAAGCATTTCAGCAAAAGTAAAACTGGCATTAAAGCAACATTGAAATGTATATTCATCACAATTTGAGTTTATCCATTAGCTCACAATCGGCTATATTGCTTTGAAGAACATCACTGGCCACAAAAACAATCAGAAGCCATTAGGTTGCAAGACAAGAGTTTTACCTATAAAAGCAGCATTTCTGCATTGCTGTTACTGGACAGGAGCTTGTGCTTGCATCCTTGTACTATTTTTAACTGCCAAGTCTACATCTGCAGGGGCACTGACTTATTTTAAGAAGCACAAGAAAGCTGAACTATTACTTGGGCTTTTAGAACACTAGATCATATGACATCTATCTCCTACCTAGTCCCCAACTAAAGCAAGCTTAGCTTTGTCTCTCAAAAATTCTTAGTATTACAAGGACTTTAACAGAATTCAGCTTAGGCCTTCACTGTAGTTTGAATATTGTAATCTAGAAACCTGGGACATACACTGAAAGCTCTTTTGTCTTACTATTTTTTTCCTAGATCACCTAGATCAGTCTTAAGTATGCTGGTTCACAACTTTTAAAAATACATTAAGTAAATATTTTCTTCCCATTTAAAAAACAGCAATTAAAATGAACCCAGGAAAAAGAATAAAATCAATTTCACATTAATATGGTAAAGTCACAATAACTTTACTTGCAGAAACATTACACTAGCATGATTACCCTAATAACAGGAAGATCTTTATGTACATATGAACATATTTAAGACATATACACCTCAAAGACTAAAGCAATTAAAAATCTCCACTGCATATGGAAAAGATCAACTACTCCACCAGAATAAAACCACATAAAATAAAGACATCTATTGCTGAAGAAGTGTGGGTACATCCAGAAGACTTCTGAAAAGGGCATTTAAGATGTGCTTAATCAAATTTGAATATATCTGATAAAATTCCTTAACAGTTTGAAGGTCGTTATTCTGTGTAATTAGAAAATAATATATCAATGATATAGGCAAAAGGCAAAAACTTCAAGTATCTATGTTTCTCTCCAATTATTCTGTTTTACACAATGTATATAGAATTGCCAATTTTATATTTGCAAACAGAATTATTTATGCATAATGGCTATAAATGAGGTTCAAAGTCCACTGCTAGAGCTATCAGTCCTAATATAACATCTCTGAAAAGTCAGAGAAAAGAGATGAAAAAACCTGAATGTAACTTCAGGATTTCAAATTCATGGAAGTGAGAAAGGAAAATTGAAGCTATAACTAATACCATTGTCCTTCCTCAACCGAATGGAACATTTTCCAGACTGCTTCAATTTAAAACTGGCCATCAGAGCAAAGTCAAATGGCATAGAATTTTTCAGCATAAAAAATCGGGAACCTATTATTTTTCAAGAAAATACACACAATCTGATATACTCAGTTCATTAGGTCCTACAATTTTATTCAGTACCACTTGTAAGAAAAAAAGACATTTAAGTCCTACGTAGTTACTAAACTATCAACCAAAGCTGTCTTCAGCTTAAAAAATATGACAACTTTTGGTTTCAGAGACTTCAAACTAAATAAACCACAATCAAAGACTATTTTATAAACACAAAATTTCTTGAGCGTTTTCGGAATTTTTTTTCAAATAACTTTCAGTTTTCCAGTTCTAACAAGTAACACCTGAATTTGAAACATGCTAATGAGGAGGTAACGAGGTGAAAAAGGGGTATCGAGCTGCCTGGTTGCTCCAAGAATTCTCACCCATCAGCGTTATGCAGCTGAAGCAAAATCTACTCACTCTCCAGGCACTTAAAGGAAGGAATGGGTTGTTGGGGTTTTTTTTTTTCTGTTGTTGTTGTTGTTTTGGGGGTTTTTTGTTTTTTTTTTGTTTGTTTTTTTTTTTTTTTTTTTAATATCCAGGGCAATCTGAAAAGGCAGGCAATACACCGAAGCTCGGTAATACTCCGTGCAAAAAGCAGGGATGATGGGGTGACGATCCCTCACCCCGACGGAGCCAGGACGCGCCCACGGCGGTGCGGCACTTGGCTCCTCAGCGCGACGTAACCCACAAAATAAAATGAAGCACTGGAGCCGTGCACCCTCCCACCCCCATTCCCCCAACCTGGCTCCCCTCCGGCGGGACTCTCCAGCCCAGCAGCGCCCATTCGCGGGGGGGGGGGGGGGGGGGGGGGGCGGAGCGGAAGACCGGGACAGGCAGCAGCGGCTGTTCGGCCGGGGCCGCCGCGCCTCTTCCATCGGAGGGGACTGCCGCCGGCCACGCAGCGCCCCCGGCCCCACCCGCGGGCGCGGCTCGGCTCCTCCGCGCCCCGCAGGTGCGGCGGGCAGCCCTGCGGCCCCTCGGCAGCCACCACAGCCTCCGTGTCTTCCCCCCGCCGCCCTCTGCTGCTCCGCGGGGCCGGAGGGCGCGCTCAGAAGGCGGCAGAACTACTACGGTGGACATAAGCGCTTCAGTTAGAGCAAAGTCAGACGCGAACAAGTCGGAAAAGTAAGACAGAAAGGAAGGTGCGGCTTGCGGAGAGAATGGGATCGACGCTCGAGTGACAGGGCAACGCTAATAGGTGGGGTGAAAGTCATTCCGAGAGGTGCTGCTTATTAAACAAAGGGTTTGTTGAACAGCGTTTTGTCCGGAGGGTAAGTGCTTAACCGCCCAATTACCGCCACATTAAAAGGGAGGAGCGGGACAAAGGAAAGAGTTAGAAAAGCCCAGAGGCTAAAGCACAAAGCGATTAAAGTCATCTAGTACGAAACGGGGGGAAGGGGATGAAGTAACCGCTCGCAGAAGAAACAAAAAAACAAAACGCTGTCAGCAACTGTCAAGAAGCCCCTCTAGAACAACACCCCCACTACCTTGGAGTTTGGAACCGAGACCGCAACAAGCCGGTACCGGCGCACTGGTCACTTACAGTAGTAGGGGGAGGGTGAAGGTCTCCGCACACGCCTTGCTTTGCCTTTACCTTTTGCTCGGGAGTACCCTGGCCATGCGCCGGCGGCCCTAGCCCAGCCTGACCCTCGCCCAGGCCGCCCCGCCTTCCCGCCGTGCTACCCGCGTGGGCTACAGTCCCGCTCCGGCTCCAGTTCTCCCTCCCCTCCTTCTCTGGGACGATTCCGGCGTCCCGGCGCGCCTCTGCCAAGACCGCGTGGCTCCCCGTAAGCCCAGTCTCCGTTCCCAGCCCCTCGACCCGCCCTTCTTACAGCAGCCCGGGACCGGCAGTCCGTCTGCTCGCTGTCCTGCTAAGAACGGCGAGTTTTGCGGAGCGTGGTTACCGCTGCTGCCGTCCGAGGCTGGAAGCGGAGCAAAGGGGTCTGCTACCCGAGGGTGCGACGCAGCGCCCCGCAGCCGCCTCACCTGAAGGCTTCGGTGCTCCCACTAACCCAACGTCCCGACCTCGCCCTGCGGCCAACAGAGGGGGATATGACGACGACGGGCAGATAAACGCCCCCACAGCCCGCCCCCGTGGCCACCGCCTGAATGACGCTGCCGGCGGCCACTCATGAAGCCCCGCGCCCGCGGGGCCGCGCCCCCGGGCAATGCGGGCACTTGCCGGAGCCAAGGCCGGGCGGGCCCTACTCGCGACTATCGCCGAGCACCTTCGGAGCATGGCAGCGGTGTCTGCTGATGAGGATGGGTCGGGAGCTTGCCTTCCCTTGATCCCGGTGGGGTCAGAGACAGGACACCCACAATCCTTGCTCATTTCCCTAAGGCTCCCCGACTGGCCGTCTTTCCCTGTAAAGTGTCAAGCCCCGGAGGCTCCACGCTGCCTCCTTTCCGGAAACTGCTCGGCAGGCCGGGACGAGCCCCCAAGCCATCCGCCCGAAGCGGAGCAGCGGCAGCGAGCGCTCCGTGACCTGCGACGCGCATTAGCCGCTCCGACAGCACCGTCCCGTTTCCTGGCGGCGTCCAACAGCGAGGGGACCCCTCCTGGCCCCCCGCAAGGTTCGGCTGCCCAGCACCGCGGCTGCGCTCCTGCGGGCGGCTCATTCCGCACTCCAGCAAGTGCCCAAAGCGGTGTCATTGGGGGTGTGTGGCGGAGGGGGGGGTCCTGTCCCCGCGGGACTGCATGGTTTGGTGTGTCCCCCGCCCTCCCACCGCTCCAACGACTAATCAAAATACGCCCGCCTCACCGCCGGTCCTAGGAAACGACTCGAGGTTTAACTATCCGTTTGCCTCGCTCATATAGACATCACATTAGTTATTTTCGTATGTGAAATAGATGGGGACGGTGTAACGTGCTGGCAGCAGCATAAATTAAACAACAATGGCAGTGCTTAGGGCCGGTCTTTGCCGGTAGCACAAGCTGCAGCGCCAGCGTTTACCATCGCCGCCTCCTCCTCCTGCCCAGATCCTCCCACCGCTGCGGGGACTGAGGGCGAGAGGACGGGAGATGCGGACGGGACGCTTCGTCCGTCCTTTTTTCCCGGAGCCCAGCCGGGATCCATTCCCCGGCTGCCGGACGAAAACTTTCCCTACGCACACCGGTGACCGCTGTCCGCGTCCCCCGCAG
Organism: Cettia cetti; assembly: GCA_013401135.1. Lineage (NCBI taxonomy): Eukaryota > Metazoa > Chordata > Aves > Passeriformes > Sylviidae > Cettia > Cettia cetti. The sequence continues at coordinate 46,157 of VZUI01002026.1, forward strand.
CCCCGGTAGGACCACGGACAGAGATCGGGGCCGCCCCGCCCACGCTGCCCTTGCACCGCCGCGCGGCGCCCCAACGCCCCGAACAAAGGGACACGTCCCCTGCCGCGGCGCGTTATTCATCCCCACGAAAAGACACGGGTCCGCCCCGGCCGACGGTAATAGACTTCTCTCCGGGAAAGTCCAGTGGCTCCCCTCACCCCGCCGCCCGCCCTCCGCACCCACTGACAATACCGGCCGACCGCGTCTTTGTGCGCCGTGGCAGGCAGTCGCCTCCCAGCCCCGCAGGAAGCCACAAAACGCCGTGCGGTTAATGCAATTAGGCGCGGAGAGCCTTATCCCGGCTAATCTGGAAATGCGAGTTTATCTTCTCAAAATGATACCGTCTCCCTTCACCCGCGCGGTGTGGGTGCGTCCCCTCAGATACTCCCCGCAAGGAGACGCATCCGGAACTGGACGGGCGCGGTCACGCTGGGAACTTTGCGTGAGGACCAGCCCAGGTAAGGATGCGTACGCCGTCCTGCGTGGGCGCGGTGCGATCCCCCAGTTTCAGCGGTTGCCCTCCCCATGCTGCCAACACTTCCAGCAACTCAGCTCCGCGGGCACGCTGCCATAGCCACGAACTGCCTCACTTAGGCGCCGTCGGCACGAACCGTGCCAATACGGAGCAAACACAGGTGGATCAGCACAATTCTACAAGGCGTGCACCTCTGGAATGGGTCGCGTGGCCCCGATCGCACACGTACAATAACAGAAAGAATCAAGCCATAACTTACCTTCCTCTCCCCGGATACACAAAAAAAAAAAAAAAAAAAAAAAAAAAAAAAAAAAAAAAAAAGAAAAAAAGTAACGGTGCAGTTCTCCCGATAAGGAGTAAGAGGCAGATGGATAGTTCTCTCAAGACAACAGACAAGACCTAAATTGCTGACAGTTATAAAAGGAAGCAAATAAAAACCAAAACGACCCCAAAAAAATCCTTTCCCCACCCCCAACAGTCCGACACTAGGGGGGAAAATTAAAAAAAATTAAAAATGGAAAATTGAAAAATGAAAACGGGAGAACTGAAAAGGGAGAGAGTGACAGGACGACCCTCCCTTCGCAACCCAATGGAACAAAAAGAGGGGAGGGAGAAATGAAGGAACAAAGAAATGAAGGATGGAAGGGCGATTTTAAAGACGCTCTCTCTCCCTTCCTCCCTGCTGGTCACTTCCTAGCGGCTCGCCACGCGAGCCAACTGCAGCATCACGGAGTGCGCGGGGGGAGGGGGAGGGGACGACGCCGTGCGGTGCCGCGCCGTGCCTCGCAGGGAGGCGGACCGCTCGGCAGATTTATAGCAGCTCCGCCGCCGGCTCCTGCCCGCCGCCGCGCCGGGGTGCGTGCGTCTGCGTGCCGCGCCCGGCGGCGCGGCGGCTGTGGCGCG
>VZUI01002049.1:0-21128 GCA_013401135.1 Cettia cetti
TATGTATATGTATATGTATATGTATATGTATATGTATATGTATATGTATATGTATATGTATATGTATATGTATATGTGTGTGTATGTGTGTGTGTGTGTGTGTATTTCCATATATAACACTTCAAAAATATGCTGGTTTCATTTTAGTGATTTAATGCTGGAGATCGCATTGACGTAACCTAATTTTTTATAATGGAACAATAAAATTGTGTTCATATTCAAGTTTTTACTGTAATAAATACAGTTCTTTATTTAATCATCTAGTAACCATTACAGTAGATTGTTATGTGATTACTTTGACTCCAGTATATTTTTCTCTCCATGTCACAAATATGTGCTTAGCTTTAAGTTGTCCAGTGATTTAGATGTGTTCATGTTGATTACTGACATAGATGGGATGTAGCAGCTGCATTCTTCCCATTCTAGCAAAATTTATTTTGCTTGGTTTTTGTTTGGCATTAACATCCAGACATGCTCTAAAGTTCTTGCCTGAAAAACTTGTAAGTGAAATGATTGAAACAAACTCAGGAGCTCTGTTTCTTATGGAAGATGAAACATAGGCTCAGAGCATGGAAGAGACCTTCTTGCTTTGTGAAGAGTTATGTGCCAGGATGTAGGGTTAGAGACAAGACTTCAGATCACATTTTCATGGTAAAGAGTTTTATCCCAGCCAGCACTGCATCTTTATTTTTGTTGGTGGTGGTTTTTTTTGTGGTTTATTTTTTTTTTTTTTGTGGTTTTTTTTTTGTGGTTTTTTTTTTGTGTTTTGTTTTGTTTTTATGTTTGGTTTTTCCCACTAGATTTCTAATGCCAGTTCTTAAAAGGCCTTGTTAATGCCAGATTGCAACAGCTTGCTTATAGCTGTCTGTACTTTTTAGATGGAGTGTTCTGTGTTGGAGCATTGTGTTGCAGTTAAGCTTGCTAGTAAATCCTTTGATTTTTGCACCTCTGAGACCTTCAATAAAATCAGTAAGGGATCTCAGAAAGCTATTCTAATGCACAAAATCTGAAATAGAGCGCTATTAGTTATATCCACAGCAGAATTGTTCTTAATAGGCATTGTCCATATATGTAAAGTGTCAGTATTATATTATACTTTGTTATTTTTATTGGTTATGCAAATAACTTTCTAAAATGAATAGTGCTCTTGCAATACCCATTTTTATTTCCTATATTCATATATTCATTTATTTCTTTATTCAAGACAATTTAAATAAGATAGAATATAAAATCAAATGAATCATAGCGAGTGTGATTTGATGTTAAATCAGAGTAGGAACATGAGGTTTTAATACTTGCATGAAGTTATAACACTTCCCTCAAAAGCAGTGGCAAATTATTTGGTGGCATCATGTGACAGCTGATGTTCAGCATACATGAAATAAAATATTGTTAAAAATCTCACAGTTTTGTAAACTCGGAAGACTGGAAATGCAACTTTTAAATGTGTTTTGAGTGACAAAAATCAGAACTGAATTACTTTGCCGTGCACTTAAGTGAAGAAATACATGAAATGATGCTGCTCTGCTATTCTTGATTGACAATAAAATGCAGAAATATGTAAATAGTAATGCTGTTAAGGCACTGAAAATCCCTATCTAGGCACACAATCAATCCAATCAAAATTTTCCTGTTGCAATTTTGTACATATTCTTCTAGGTTAATATTCCTGTTTAATAGTGCTTTCAAGATACTTTGTGTTCGACTTGAAGTCTGTTGGAGCTTGCATATTCCGTCCGAATAAGATCCTCATGTGCTTTCTTGTGAAGGTTACAAGTTGGTTTAAAGTCAGCATGGGCACTCAGGGAAGCAGAGTCATTATTTAATAACAAAATTCACAGTGTATTATCACAGATGAACTAGGAAGGATTATCAGATTGAAGAAGCTGCTGTTTACATACTGGGATGCCCTGAAAGTCTTTTCTTTCTTTGAGGTTTTTTCCTTGCTTGGAGGCAATAGTGTCCTATTCTTGAACTGTCTTCTTTCATTTCTCAAGCCAGGGAGGATGGGGCTCCTTTAGGCCTTGCTGTAATATCATTTTCAAATGGCCAGAAAGAGCCTGCTGGGAGCACTGTAACATTTGCTTCTTTTCCTTCTGACTCAAACATCATCTTTCCACAGTATTTACCACTGGAACTGAAAGAAGTTCAGAGTTCAAGTGCTGTATTGATTAGTGGTAGCACATTACCACTCACTGAATGCAATCTCTTTCTGGACTTCTGTTAGCTGAAACAAGGGGAAATTATGGAAATTTTTTGTTTCATTTTAAGATGCCCTTCAACAGATAAATGTTATCCAGTTGTAGTTGGATAGGGTTTGCCTGAACTATTTTTTTTTTCTTCCTCTTTTGCATATTTCTACACAGTATAAATCATTGAAGAGCCTGAAGGTTTTGGGGTAGGATCCTAATTTCATACTGCAATATTATTTCATATGGTGCTTCTTACATATTAATTGAGAGTACTTCCACTTAGTGCGAGTCATATTTGGTATACTTTATTTCTCAGAAATACTTGTGAAATTTATTAATCATTATTTTTGCTTAATTTTTGTTTTTACCCTTATTTTTCATAGCGTCTGGAGTTGTCAACAAAAGATATTTAAAATTTGTACCATTAAAGGAGAGCCTTATAGTACACCAAGAACTATTGTATTCAGACCTATCAGAGAACCACCAGGAGTTTTTAATCTCTGTATAACTTTAAAGGAGTATTGGTTAATTTTAGAAGTTGTGTATTTCCTGAATTTAGGGGATTATTAGTGCTCTCTTTAGCTTACCCTGTTTATTCTGTATTCTGTTTCCTGTGCTTGTTTTTCTGTTTATATTAAAGTTGCACCCATGGGTCCAATTCAGTTGCGATTTTCCATCATCTTAGGTAGGTAGCCAAGAAAGAAATTGTTGAATAATTCACTTTCAGCTATTTAAGTGGTAATGAACAGTAGGAAAGGGAGATATTACTTACTTAAAAGAAGACAAAACAGTTTGTCTTTTTTCTAAACTTTACTACATACTGGTAATTTTAAATAATCTGTATAACATAGAAAAAAACCTAGTATAGTTTAAATATTAAAGGCATCAAAGCAGAGGGAAATATAAGCAGAGATTTGAAAGATAATATGTGTGCTGCTATTTGAAGTTTGACTGCCAATGCTCATTCTATGAGTCAAGATGTGGGAGAAAACACTAAAAATCTGAAAATGGGATGAAGAGTTTATAAATAAGGGCACCATAAACAGTGCAAAAAATGAAATACTACATGTGATGATTGGCATTATTTCTTTGCACAAAATTTTCTACAAAACACTACAAAATCACACTACAAAAGTTCTAAAATATGTGATACTACAGTCCTTTACTCATTAAACTTGTAAAACTGACTGCTTTTTCTGTATGTAACCAGGTTAAATCTTCTGTTCCAAAGAGCTTGGCAATGTAAAAGGCATGTTCTGTTCAGATTTCAGTGCAAAGAGCACATGGTGTACACTTTGTGGGACAAGTCATGTTAGCCAGTGGTTGTATTTTTAAAATTCATATGCTATTTATTTAAAATGCAGCACTGGCTGTCAAATATTTATGAGATATTACAATTTTATCACTATTTATAAGTGCCTGTCTTGTGGGATTTTATCACTGTCTTTAAACCCTACCCAAAAAAAAAAAAGGATGGTGACTTTAGGTTCAGGACCCTGTCTAGGCAGCTCTGTGTCCTGATGCTGCATGCTTGCTCTAAAATACACACCAAAGTGATTGCAAATTCCTGGCCTCAAATAGTTTGCAGAAGAAATGTGAGGTAAATATCAATTCTGCAACTGCAATCATCAACTTCCACTATTTTTCCTCAATATTCCAACAGTTTTTTGAAAGCCTTCTGTAGAATCTTGGGTCAAGGATTGCACTCTTTTTTGAAGTCCTGTGCTTTACAGAACCCTCCAATGTTTACTTCACATCGCTGGACTTTAAATATTCTTTGAAAAACACTCCTGTTATTAGCAAAATGATCCATCTGTATTCAAAGGCACATATTATTTGGAAAGAAAAAGTTGTCATTTTTTGTCATATTTGTCATAATTGAGATTCCAGATAAGAATTATCTCACTGTTTAAGTTGAAGCTTATGTGGGAATTTTTTAAGAGAAACTTAGCTAGTGTAAGATCCTTTCCAGAACACTTTTATATAGTGTGTCATAGGCAGTTTTCTTCATTGGGCTCCAGGGAAATGCATCCTGCCATGTTTTAGGCCAACAAATCATCAAACTGCCACACTTCAAGCAATTGCAGGTCTCTCTAACCTCTGAGCAGACTGCCTTCTGGTATAACATTTTTTCAGCTGCCTTTGCCTTCCACATAATGATCTGCAAGTCACCAGTTGTGACTGTCAGGAAGCGTATACCAGTGGAAGGACTGTCATGAACCAGCACTTGCACACATGCAAATATCATATAAATGTTACTTAGGGTCCCTAAAAGCTGGTGGTGAGAAACGGAAAGAGAAGATAGGAGAGTTTTTCATACATGTGTATCTGAACATCAAGATTTTTGGTTTTATTTTTTTTCAAGAGAGGAGTCAGGGTGGGAGAGAAATATTGAAAGGAATGATTTTGCTGTGACAGAGATCTGGATCAAAAGCAGTTACATTGGACTAAATTTGAAAAACAAGCTATTTTAATTGTACAAGCTCAACAGAATTCAGAGAAATCTGACAGTATACTTTAATCTGTCAATGTAACTTATACTTATTAAGTTATCTTTTTAATAAGCAAAACTAAGCCTACTTCTAAAATGAAATTAATGTTGACAGCATTCCTAGAAGTGAAATCAACTGTGCTGCAATGTGTCATGAACTACTTTAGCAGCAAATTTATAACATCTATGAAGTTGCAGTGAATCTAAAAAGAAAAAAAAAAAAAAAAAGAAGCCCATATAGACTCTTTGCTGAATTTTAATAAGGTTCATGTTGTAGATTAGAGCAAAATGTTGTACTCTTGCTGTGTAGTTGTTGCTTTGAAATCACAGGACCAGAGCCTTGGACAGGAGCCATAATGTAAATACCGTGAAAATGGCAGTGTAGAGATAATATTTAAAGCTCACTTTTGCCCTCTCCTGCTGCTCAGTGCAAGCTGTTTCTCTGTGCTATGTTAGAACATCTTGAAGTCGCTCTGAAATTCTGCTGGGTTGAAAGGGACACAAGTGACTGAGGGAGGATATGGGGGTCACACAAAAGGAGCTAATTTTTATTTAATGCTAGTCAATTTGCATTTTGTTCAGGAAGTAAGCTTAGGTGTATTTTGCAAGAGCACAGAGCCATCACGGCCTCTGTATCACAGGAGGATGTTTGTAGCTGTTTACATATATAATGGGCAATGTATGCATATTTTACATGTGAAATTAAGGTATCAAAAAAACCAGCATATCTGGAGAATTTAGCTCAGTATTTACAATGCTATTTCTCAGTCAGATAAGAAAAAGAAGTTAGTTTATTGGTTGCTTTTTTTTTTTTTTTTAGAGAAACTGCTTTTTCAACTTTTCTTCTTTTCAGTGTAGTTGAAGGCTAATCTTCTTCAATCTTTCCCGAATAAACATGTTGTTCTTTTGTCTTCATATTGTCTTCATATTTTCTGGTTTAAACCAGACTTTTTTTTATTAGTCACTTTTCATAAAAAAAATCCTTTTATCTGTTATTACTTTATTTATTCAATAGTTGCAGTTTGAAAAATACAGAGCATTTTACCTCCGTTAATTCAGTCAACTCAGGTGGAAGTTGTCAGTGGTTTAATTTGCTGGCTTTTTACTCTAAAATTAGTATGATGGTAACTATATATATAGAGAGAAAGTTCTTACTTTTCTGGCCATCAGCTTAATATTTATATGTACTTATAAAAAGAAAAAGGAATTTAGGTCTGCCACAGGAAAAAGGAATTTAGGTCTGCCACAGGAAATCAATTTTCTCTTGTGAAGCAAGAATGATACTCAGTGGGCATTGTTGCCCCATAGACATTAGATACTATTGACTTTGGTTTATTTTATTTGGAAATAAGGCCCACTCTGCAAAAATGAATATGAAGTAAACTCTCATAGGGGTATCTGATTCTCCTTTATAGATGGTTTGGTTTGTGACACTGACTACCAAGGCCTATATTTGTTCATCTTAATGAAGCATTCCAGAGTGAGCCGAGCTAAATAAAAACACCTGGAAATGTAATTTCTCAGAATTCTATATTCACCGAAAATTAGAACATGTACTTTCTGCAATATCCTGAAGTCTTTTGGAACTGCTTATTTCTGACTTCTCCAAAAGTTACTCAAATTCTAGTCATCTTACAAGACTTCTTAACCGCCATTAGTGCAATTTACTTCAGGTGCAATTTCTTTGGCAAATTCTGTGATTAGGATTTCTAGATTCCAGTGGATATTATCATGCACGATATAGCATAATGTATGCTATAGTGATCTAAAATATTAAGAAATAAAAACGTGAGAGCTGGAGTCTGAGAGCATCTCAGCTGGCTGGGTGTAGATTAAAGACTCTTCAACAGTATGAATAAAAAGAATCAAGGTTATTTCCTGGAGAGCACTGACTTCAATACTGGAAAGAAGAGTGGATGAGGAACTAATGACAAGCTGTTTTGACAGAAGAGGACATCAGACTTAAAAAGCATTGTGTAAAGTTAGTAAACTTCATACATAATAGGTATATGCTAATAATGATTGCAAATGATGGGAAGTTGGAAAGTGTTACCAATATAGAAGAGGATCAGTATATCATACATAAAAAAGAAAACCCAGAACACCCTACTAGCTTTCAAGTGTCAGGTAAAAGAATTGGAATTTAATTTAATAATCTCAAACTGGACACTTCAAGAATAAGAATAAGAAAGTACTTTTAAAAGTGTAAGTTATTTAGTTAGCAATTACTAAATAAAGCATGATCTGGGTATATGAGAAAACAAAGGGATTCTTCTAACCATCCAAGGAAAAACAGTTAACATAACTTTTGCATGTGCATGATGAAGTATTTCCAGAAGGAGTGGGACTATTTCATTATCTAATGCACAGGAGGTACTTCATATATAGAAAGAAGTTCAAACTGACAACAGGTAAAGAAAAAAACCTATTGTACTACATAGAGGAACTAAAGGAAATAGAAAGAGACAAATAATATAAGTTTTTTACTCCAGAAAACAAAGGCAAGAGTAGTACTTTAGTTTCTGTAAAGCTTGTTGTTTGGTTTGGTTTTTTCCCACAAACACAATTAATTTTGTCCAAAATGCACAATCTTCTATGGAGACACAGTTTAGATAAGGAAAAAATATGTAAGTAGGCCCATTACTTACATGATGTCAAGTTGCTAAAGAAACCTGTAACAAGTGAACAGGATATCCACTTATCATCTGTATAACAGACAGCGGCGTTCATGTTTCGACTTAGAAAGCTTCTGTGGATTTGAGCTGACAAGTGGCACTTGGACCTTTCTGAATGCTCACAAATTGCTACTTCCCCGACGGCATGCTTGTATGATACTTTGAATATGGTGGTAGCCTTGTATAGAGTACCTAAAGGATTCAAGTATTTGTCTTGCTTCTCTTTCTTCATGAGTCAACAACATTTTTTCTGCATTTATTTAGACCAACTCCCTTTCAGATTTTCCATCTGTCAGATACTAATAATGCCTTCTTTTCATAGCACTCTGCTTCTGGCAGTTTAATTAATTGAGGGATTCAAAATAGTGTCAGTAGCTAGCTGCATCCCATAAGATAGAGCTGTTGGCACGTAGCAGAATCTCAAAAGAAGCAAAAGTGGAAACCAGTGGAAACCAGTAGGAAACCAGTTTGGTCTTTGGACATGTGTCTGGTAGACAAAGAAGCTCACTAAACAGCTGCTGATTGTGAACATTTCTTTTTCATGATGCAGATAGTATGGAACTTATCAAGGCAGAAAGACATTAAAAAGATAATTTTTAATTAGGGTAGGTATAGTAGCTTTGGCTGGGAAATGGAAATGCTGGGATTGCCAGTATTGTGCTAATTAGAGAAGAGAGAAAACAAAAAGAAGGATGTGATGGAAGCATATATGAGGATTCCTGTGAAAATGATTATCAAACCTGAAGCAAGATTTTAATTAGCAGACTGAAGGATGAAAAGACCTTACAGAAAAGTCAGATAGTCCAGGACAAATGCCTCTATGTTGAAGATTATGAATGCCTTTATCATTGTGCAGAAGAAGGAACCTTAAAGCTAAGTGGAAGAAGCATTGATACAAGTCATTTGTACATAACACTCTTAATTGGACTTCAGCTCTGGAGATTAAATTTACATATCTTTAAAGCTAATTTTTTTTCTTACTGTAATTGGAAGGCTAAGGCACTCTAAAGAAACATCCTGTTTTAAACCAGCCATCATAACATCCAGTCTGCATGAGAAAAATGAGACTGTGGTTTTAAATGGATAGAAGGGAGAAAACCTGGAATTCTTCATAAATGATGTCAGTCCCATACACACAAATAAGCAATGGCAGTTCTTGGTAAAAGTTTACATGAATTAAGAGAAGTCTGGGCAAACTCATGTTAAGAGATACTCACTGAGATTATTTATAGATACAGAAAATACTTCTAGCTCAGGAAACTCGAGAGCTTTGTGTGGTTGCATATTGGAGACATATTAAAAAGGACTATCATATATGTCCACCTTGTTGCAATTTTCCCTAAATATTTAATAAACAATATTAGAGAGGATACCGATTAGCTATAATGTTATTAATTTGACCCAGCAAGACTGGCCATACATCCAGGTGTATTATCTACAAAACTAATCAGTTCTTTGCCTTCTCCCAGGAAAAGCTTCCCTGCTTTTTATAAAGCCATATTTCCTTGGTAGACGAGTGCAAGATAATTCAGTCACGGCCACTTTAGTGCTCAGGCCTCTGTTATATACAAATCAGTCTTAATCCTTTGAAAACAACAGGATCCAGGGAAAGAGGAAATTTGCCTGCGTGTCCCTCGCAACAAGGATTTTTAAGAGCTGTGTGGTAGTAGTTCACAAGTGATCGCAGAAGAGGTTGAAGGTAAGGCAGGGCAGGACTGTTCCTGTTGGACATGAATAAAGATCTTAACTCCAGGGAAGTAGAAAGATCAGAAGGCTTTTATTTACAACTACTCAGCCTTTTTATAACATGCTGCACTAAGAAACCAAATGATTGATAAGTAGAATAGATATCTCTCTCCATTGGTTAAGTAACAAAAACAACATCTGGTAGAGAGATTATTATGGGAACTTAGAGATGTTTTGAAAATAAAAAAGTAGTTTACAATAATCGTCCTTGAAAGGATGTATTATCTCAAGGGAACAAAATCAGCTACTGACAGACTAAAAACTTTACAGACTCAGAAAATCAGACCTACACAGGACTGCAGTCTTCTTGTTTCACTGTGGTGAAGGATGCAGAATCAGGAACTGGATAGATTCCAGGAAATCTTCTAGTAATACTTGTGCTTTGATTCCCATTTTTAAATATTGCCAAGGTAGATGTTTTTATTCTATAGTGTCTGATAGATTATGTACTAGATTTCTTTTGCTAAATCATATATATATATATATTTTTTTTTTCTTTTGAGGCATCAGATTTCACAGACTATTTCTATCTGAATTCCTTTAGAAATTCTTGGCTCCAATGCAGGGATTCTTAGCCATTCCTGTTTGGGCCAGTGGTGTCCTGTGGTACAATCAGGCAGGGTCTGTGGAAGGAACGCAGATATAACGTACATTCTCACACATGTAAGTATAGAAGGAAAATGAGGGAAAAGAAGTAGTTTACATTATTAGCCCAGCTAGTACACAAATACACTAATATACTAGCCTAGTGAATTTGGCTAGAAATAAAACCTCTTGTGGGGCATCTTGGAAAAATAATTCGGGTACCCTTGACTTGGAAAACCTTATTTTCCCTGTGCAAACATAGGAGAACTGCTGTCTCCCACCCGACTTTCAATGACCATTCTCTCTTGAGCTCTTAGTTTATTTTTAATTCTTCATTTGTATAAACTGTGGGGTTCACTCTGACTGCTACACAGCCCTTGGGACCTAGTCCTATGATATTTTTCATTTTGTGTTTCCAGTTAGAAAGTGAAGTAACATTGCATGGCTTTCTTTCTCTGGGTATAAAATAATAAATTAATGTTTACACCTACTTTAAGAGTGGGAGATATTCAGACAAGACTGAGTTAAGTGTGGATTAGGAGACTGTTGTATTTTAAACATATTCTAGCAAGATGCTAGGGGCTGTCCCTGTTGACAATGATCAACCTTCATGCATTCATCTTAAACAATTCTGTCTGAGTTCAATCACTGTGCAAAGCAGTGTTGCTAGCACACAGTATGCTGCCACACCACGAGTCTCAAACATGAAGCGGTGACACAGGGGTACATCATGACAGTCCTTGCATTTTTAAGTTTGGGGAGTTTTTAATTTGACCTTTGGTTTTTTACCTGATTCACATGTAATACAGTGAGAACATGCAGAGTACCCTATGTTTTACCCTAATTTACAGACCAATGAAGATAAGTTGCTGAATGCAAAAGTAAATTTGTTTTTTCCCCCTCATGTACATAAGATATTAGAAAATGGGATTCTGTATGCCAGGAGAACTCATTTCCTTACAGATGGCTTTTTTTCTGATCATGTAGAAGAAAGACTGAGTTAGTGAGTGAGTTGCCCAAATGTAACTTTCAACAGGCAAAAATGCGTGTATGTCTCTTGTGAGAACTCAAATTTTCAAAAGTAGCACTCGCTACTATGGTATTTTTCTTGGAAACATAGAGTTAAATCCAGTGATATTGGAATATCTTCTTTAGTGTAGTTATAAACATGGCTTGTTTAGAATGGAATTTTAAGTGCTGGAAGTTTCTTTTATTTTACAAATTTTTATCCACATAAAATATCTATTAGTATATTTTAATTGTTTTGTGTCAGTGACTTTAATTACAAACCTAAGTAATAAAGGGGTTTTTTTCTGAATGTCTTATGGATTTTGTCAATACAAAGGTTTAAATGTAGTTGTTTCTTTCATAGTTTTTGATCACATACAGCTTTTAACAATAGATAAAGTCTTCCTCTATGGCAATCATTTCCAAGACTAGGAGAACTAATGTTGGATCACTGTGGTTTATCCCCTTGGTAACCCAAATTGTGTCTCAAGGGCTGCCAGACTTTTAGCATTTAGGAGATTATTAGGCTCTGGGTTTGTTGGTTTGTGGTTTTTTTTTTTTTTTTTTCAGAATTTGTTTGAGAAAAAGCATAGCCATCAAGGCAGAAATTCCAAGTGAAACAATAAATCCTGCGTATGTACAGATGCTTGCATCCATTTTCAGGAAAAATAGAGGTATATTGATTATTTGATCTGATATCTCTATGGAGACCAAATTAATGTCTGAATTTTATTTTAATAATGGATATTTATTGGAAAACCTTTGCAATAAAATCCAGAATATTCTAGGAAATTTATACTTTTTGTTCCAGGAAATGATTCTGATGCTCTTTTTTATGAATATACACCAATTTGTTTTGGTGTGAGGTTTTATTTTCCGATCCTTTGAAGATAGGTCATAATACCTGTTTCAGGCTGATAGGTTTAAAATCTTCTGTAGACGACTTATGGTTTCCAAAGGTGTTTATACAATCATGGAATGTTTTGGGTTGAGTGTTTGGGAAGAGACCTTAAAGATCATCTACTTTCAACACCTCTGCCATGGAGAGGGACACCTTCAAAATGGCCAGGTTTCACAAAGCTCCATCCAGCCTGGTTTTGTTTTTCTGGACAACCTATTCCAGTACCTCAACAACCTTTTTCCAAATTAAAGAATTTCTTTCATATATCTAATCTAAATCTGCCCTTTTTCAGTTTAAAGCTATTCCCCCTTGCCCTATCACTCCATGACCTTGTAAATGCTTCCTTTCCAGCCCTCTTATAGATGCCCCTTTAGGTACTGGAAGGTGCAATAAGGTCACCCCAAAGCATTTTCTCCAGGCTGAGCAGCCCCAGCTCTCTCAGTCTTTCCTCATGAACAAATACTCAAGACCCCTGATTATTTTCCCTCATCTATTCCCTTGCTTCAACAGGTTCAAATCCTTCTTATGTTGGTGGCCCCCAATGGGACCTGCTGGCCACACTTTGGATGCAGCCCAGGACATATTTGGCTTTCTGGGCTGTGAGTGCCCATGGCTGGGTCATGTTCAGCCTCACATCTACCAGCACCCTCAAGTCCTTCTCCTCAGGGCTGCTCTTAATCCATTTACTGCCCAGCCTGTATTTGTTGGGATTGCCCTGGACCATGTGCAGGAGTTTGCACTTTGCCTCATTGAACATGAGATGCCCATGAAATCTGCTGCCAAGCCTGTCCAGGTGCCTGTGGATGGCATCCTATCCTTCAGGTGTGTCAAAAGCACCACTCAGCTTGGTGCCATCTGCAGAGGGTCCACTTAATCCCAATGCCCATTCCACCATGTGTTGTTTGTGATTAATCCTTCCTGTGGAGAAAGAGGCTATACATCTTTAAATCTGATATTTCATAAGCATTTTTGGGCATGATTTTTCATCAGCAAAGGTACTTTATAATCAGTGAGACAGTGCTTTGTAAACAACTTGCAGAGGAGTTTGTGTGATTTTTTTAAATCTCTTAGAATTTTTGATTGGTCATTTTTTATAACACTTTCAAAGGTTGTCTTTCCAAAATATTCTACTAACGTGTATGTTCTCATGTTTGGAAAAGCACAACATAGACCCTAATGGGACATGGGCCAGGCAGCAAAAGGTCTCCTGAAGCAATACGTTAGATCAGGAAAGAACTTTAGAACAAACTGGCAAGAATTTCTTTGTTTTCTCCTGTTATTTATGGGGGCAGAAATCTGTGCTTCATAACCATAGCTTAGGAAAAAAATATGTAATTAGTTTTCTCTGTAGTGAGTTCTGCTCACTAATCCATTTTCTCATTTGTTTATATTAGCCAGAGAACACTGTGTAATGCTTGCTGCCATTCCTCTTACTGTTAATTATCTGGACTGTAATTTAATTGTCTTTTGTAGTGTTCTGCATTAGAAATCTTAAATAGTTTATTTCCTAAATGCCAGGCATTTCCCTTGAACCCAAGCCAAGATATTGCAGCATATGACTGAAGTAAATGAGCTGCATGTGATCCTAATCATTTTGGTTTTGTGTGTTTCAGTCTCTTAACAGGCTTTGGCACAAATCTGTACTTTTCCATGTCTTTTCAAAATTATTTCTGGGTTCTTCAAAGAAGGGAGTCATAAGTAGTTTTTGTGATTTGGCTTCCATGCCCAGTATGCTGCTTATGTGCATGAAAATAGCATGCTTGTTCAGAAGAAACTCAGTTCTTTGTGCTCCTTCCTGTTGTCAGGAGCTTCCAGAATTGAAATCACTTCCAAGTAAAAATATTAATTTTCAGCTTAAAATCTCGGTTCTGCATCCTCTATGAGAGTGATTCCTTCTCATACAAATAGGTCTATTGCAAAATAGACCTATTTGGCAAATATACATTTTATTGGGCAAATAAAGACTGAAAGACAGGACTAAATCATTTACCCCCTAAAGGGGGGGTCCACCTTTAAAATCATTCAGCTTCAAATGCTGCCATCAGTTTATCTCGTGGCTAAATATATCTCTCTCTAGTAGCAACTAATTCCTAGTGGCAGCTGCCTGTTCTCAAATCACATTGTGTACCCATGTGCCTGTAACACATGTACTTAATTATGACAAAGGACTTGGAAATGTTATTAGAGTCCAACCACTCAGAAACCCTTATTAATTGTGTGCAGGGCTACCTGTGATGGGTTACATTGGACATTGAACATCATCGGTGTACTGTTGAGTCTGCATAGAGAAAAAATCATGATAATTAACATGTAGAAAGGAAGTATCTACATTTTACTTCGATTAGGAAAATATTGTCTAAGGACCTTCAAAAATAGGAGAAAAATTCATATTGATAATTTGGGAATATCTAATTTGTGATGGAATGTCTGAAACTCTGATGTTAGATGACTGCATACGTTCCTTTCTTCTTGCTATAAAAGATTACCTTTTCATAAAAAAAAATATTATTTTTGAGGAATTTTAACGTTCCCTATGGAGTTTTTGAGGAAGGAAGGAGGGTGAATAACATTAGGTGAAGGGTGCACTTACAGGTTTAAGAAACCTCCTGCTCTTTACAGCTGAATGTCATGTCTTCAGGACTTGTTAGTCTACTTGTTTGTACACACATCACCTATTCTTGTAGTGTAGGCAGAGGTCATACCTTCTTTTTCACAAAAAGAGATAAAAAAAATTGGGAATAGCAGCTAGGGTAGGATTACATAAGAGAAAAAAAAGTAAATTTAGGGTTAGAACCTTATTATGAGATTTTTCCTGTCTTAAAATATCCTTAAATATTGAAGCATCTTCTCTCCTTTTACTGTTTCTTTCTGTGAATGTGACTTCATGTTACACTGGATATGGAGATTATCCTTGTGGTTGCTGGGAATGAGCTTTTGGCAACAATGTGAATTAGTGGTGTCTTTCCCTCAACACTAACAAATAACAGAAGTGTGTCAACAACTTGCACCAGGATTACAGAGCAAAGCTGTAATTCTTCCGTTTTCCTCTTGCTTCTTGAGGTTTCTTGTTTCTTACCATAATCTGTGAAGAAATCAGCATATGCTTGCAAATAAGTTTATTAAAAGCTGCAGCACAAAATTACAGTTGTATCTGATTTTTGCCTTATTTTACACTGGCTTTTAATTGCAATATTTCATAACCTAATAACTTTGCAGTGTTATTCTCTAATGTTATTTTTAAATAGGGAAATCAGTGGGCAGGGTGTACTTAGCTTAACAAAAAAGTTGAATAACTTTTACTTAAAGTAATGTTTCTCCCCAGATCTTTGCTGTAGAGAAATGCTAAATGACAATCCTAACAGTAAAACTGGTTTCTGTAGAAATGACAATCCTAACAGTAAAACTGGTTTCTGTAGCAGATAGGAACACCAAAAAAGTGTGTAGGGTTTATGCTAGCTTGTTACATAGAGATAAGTATTATTCTTTTATCTTAAAATGACAACTTGATATCACAGCGTATTAAGGGACTATTTAAATAGTAAAGAATTTCTAGGAAAAGTCCCAAAGATTTCCCATACAGTAGAAGTCACTTAACTGTTTTCATACTTTAAAAAAGAAAAACAGCATCTGCCAATAGTTGTGAAAAAAGGCAGCTAGTAAACTAGAAAATCTCGTTCTTTCTAGAAAACAGTAATTTTGCATTCATGTGTTTTGCTTTGTTTTCATTTGTTTCTTTCCCTTCTGGCTTTCAAGACTTCTTAGTGTATGATTCAATTTAGTTTGGCACTTCACAGTAAGCTAAGCACGACTGTTGTGCCTCATGTTTTTTTCTTCTTAAAGGTCAAATTCCACAGTGGCAGGAATTAACTGGAACTAACAGCACTAATCATCCCCCTTGGATGGATACTATGAGTAGCTGATTTAGTGTGCTCCATTTTCACTAATTAGCTCATTGCGTTCCCCATTTTACCATTGTTCTGAGATTCATTGGATCTCTGCATTTGCAGTGACTGGATCTAAAATAGGAAACTTTTCACAGAAAAAAGGTCACAGCTAGTCATTTTAAAATTATCTTAATTTTTAAGCACAGCTATTTTTGGTTTTTCTAAACAGCTTTTCTGTCACTGGGATATGGAATGATGGTTTGTGTGAACTGTGAATGGCACAGGTACATTTTTGTATTCACTGTCTTCAAAGAGACAGCAGCTGGAACAAACCTGGTGTGCAGATGCTTCAGTGGTACTGGTGCCCCAGGATGTTTCATGGTGCTGTTGAGCTTGGGACAGCAATGTATAGAGATTAGTGCAAGGCTGCTGACAGATGGGAAATAGTTTCTTTTATCATCTGAAATAGCAAAATCGAGGGATAGTGTTGCTGAATATGGTGCAGGATGAGCCTCATCTAGTTAGCGTTGCCTTTAGGTTCAAGTGGAAATGGATTCCTTAGCTATCTTCAATTCATTATATCTTTTTAACAGCTAAAATTAATTGTACCTGTTGGATAACTTAAATTACTCTGTACAAAGCCCATGTATATGCATATGTTTTGTGTGATCTTCAATAATATTCACACTATATTCACACTTGATGCTGCTGGAAAATTTATAGAATTCTGTAGCACTGGGGACTCTCGTCAGCAGCACAACCTCTTCACATGATACTGTCTTTTCCCTGCCCTCCCATCCTCCCCATGGATGACATACTGGAGCAAGTTCAGCAGAGGGTCTCCAGACTGCCCAGGAAGCTGGAGCTCTTGTAAGGAGAAACTGAGTGACCTGAGCTAGCTGAGTGTGGTGAGTTTCAGAAGGACCTCAGAGCATCCTTCCCATGCCTGTAAGGAGGTATCAGGCTATATGTCACAGAATCATAGAATTGTTAAGGTTGGAAGTGACCTTGATGATCATGAAGTCCAGCCATTGATATTCCACCAGGAGGAAATATGTTTCTCGGTATAAGGAAAGGTGTTTCTCCACAATAGCAACAGTGGTGAGCTCTGAGAGCTTATGCAATCTTATTTTTTGAGGTTTTTCAATATCTAATTGAATACAGCTCTAAGCAACCTGATCTGTTCTTAGAGATGACCCTGCATAGAGGTGAAGGCTGGGTAAGATGATCTTCCAAGGAGCCTTTCAATCTGAAGTAGTTTATGGCCCTACAATTAACCACAGAAGAGAATTGAATAATTGATCAGTCTGCAGCTGTGATTTACTGCAAAATATTTGCTGCACTAGGAATTTGAGTTCTTGTGGTGCTTAGAATTTTGTAATAAATTTGTGTAAAATTGGAAGGTTATTAATTATGGGTAGATTCTTCTTTACACTTGACTCAAGACTTAGAAGAGCTACTTTGTATAGTTCTGTTGACTGAGGAAAAAATTAATTATGTATGATCATGCTGCTAGGTAATAACAATATCCCAAGGATTACCTTTGCCTTGGTTCTGGCTATGCTATACAGACAGTTTTTCTGTGGATAAAGTACAGGTATGCAAATAGATCAGTCCCTTGGTTTCTTATGCACCATGTCCTGTAAAGTCATGGTATTTTTGCTCTACTAATCAGATCAAAATCAGTATGTGGAGGAGTAACCTCTTTTTCTTTTACTGTCTGATGGGTCCAATTCAGTTTGCATGACATGATACACAAAGAGATCAAATTTTGCTTTCTGTGGCTATACTCCTGCATATACCTCTTTCATCTGTGGAACAAGTATGCTAGAGATGAGTCTTGTGAATCTTTGGGATGTTACAAGTGAGATGCACTACACCTCTAACCAAGTGTTACAGTAAAACAGAATCAATATTATCAACAGAGGCTTCATCAGTTGATTTTACACTGCAGTAGAACACTAGTTTTTCAAAAGATTACATAAAACTAACAAAATAAAATTGATAAAAGAAAACCAATATCATCAATGTAAGCTCCATCTGTTGATTTACACTAACAAGACATTAGTACCACTTCCATTTCTTTGCTGCATATTAAGTGCATAATAGAAAGGAATACTCTGATTTTCAGCTGTCATGTGTACAGAGAGCAGTAATAACAGTGGTGTGACTAATCATATGAAAACACAAGTGTGCTCAGCAAAGTGTGGGTGCAAAGTGTTCAGCAAAATGTGCCCTGAATTTAGCAAATTCAGCAGACTAAAAACTGAAATTTGGCCATAAGGGTATGGTATTACTAGCTATTGTTTCAACTGTGACTCAACACTATTGCAGGAATTCTTCTACATAACCACCAGTGTCTGAGGTTCCTAAGTGTAGATCACAGACTTGTTCCCAAGCTTCCCGTATGGATAGCATAGCCTCCAGAGAGTCAGCCCACTTAGTTACAGCTTCTCCTGAGAAAGCCTCTGCTGTGTGCTGCAGTACTGAAGAGCTTGACTCCACCAGCAGTTCTTGTCTCACTCCTTTCTTTTTCTTATGAGATGAGAGGAGGACCCAGGAAGCACTTTCAGTGTTCGAGGAGGATGGAATAATAACCTCTGAGTGGGGACCATGTGGCAGTCTGCCAGCAGATAGAAGGCTAGAAAGAAGCTTGTGATAGGAAAACAGATAAAGCAGAAGAGTGGAAAGAGTTGTGGGAGCCAAAATTTATTGCCCAAATTTGTAAGAGTCACAAGTATGTTCTGTATGATGTATGTCCTACAGAGGCACTCAACTCCTCTTAACAAGCAGTTCGGTCTTATTTATTTGAAAATTAGATAAATATTTAAATACCATCTCAGATCACCTTGTCACTTATGATGAGACACTTTGATATCCTGTTAGTCAGCAATATCAGAATAAAATAATAGAAAGATACAAACTTGTCACACAAGGCTCATTAGCTGGCAGGTCAGAAAGCCTGGTTCTGTGTCCAGCTTTGTCACTTCCTTCAGAGAAGCATCTGTCCACCTACTTGTTTGTCCTGTGTGTAAGACTTTCTTTAGCAATGATCTTCCAACTCTCTGCTTGATGCAGTAGGTAGGTCTTTCTTTTAACCAAACCTTTTGAACCGACTTGTCCTTACAGTGTAGAAAAGACCTCTTCCCAGAATGACATTTTTTATTGTATTTTAATTAATCATGTTTGGACTTAGAGTTTAAAACTTGGGAGCAACATATTGGGGGACAGCAAAAATTCATTCTCTACTCCAAGTCAAATATGGATGATATTTTATAATTCTGTTAATATTCTTTTGTACAGGAGCTAAAGAATTAAGACAAATATCAGCTGGGTGATATATTGGTCCATTTCATCAAAGTTTGAAATAGAAGATTTTTTATTTTCACCTGGTTTCTGTCTGTAGGTTCCTTTCCAAATTCAGCATTTCTGTAATGTGAGATGGAAAGCTCTCTAACATACTTGGCACATACCTGCAAAATTAATCATGTGTTATTCATGGCATTTGTATTGCATGTAGAGTGCATATATGCATATTGCATATGGAGTGCAAGCAATGGCAGTTTCACATAATCTGTGGGACTCTGTCCCCTGCATCCCTCTCCAGCAATTGCCCTGGTGTTGCTTCTTCCATCACCTGATGTGAACATCAGAATTAGAATAACTTTTCTCTTTTCATCTTCATTTAAATTAAGAAGTTGAATCTATTTCACAGATTTCAAAAACATTTTTGGAAAGGTGTTCATGCAACTGTAGCAATCATGATTTTTGTTTTAAAACCTAATCCCTCTTTACAGTACTTAGATTGCTTATATGTTTAAAGAAAAGGGGATCTGATGAGAGGAAGAGAATACCCAAATACTTCAGAAGTCAGGCATTCAACACAAGAGTTGTAAAGGCAGTAGCAGAGAAAGTTTAAACCACCTGCCCTGGCTGATGAAGACCCACTTCTCTGCTAAGATTCTATTTACTTTCCTTTCTTGACTCCTTATTTAACATGGATTATCTATTGACTTATTTCAGGTTTGGGCATTTTTAAAGGCATTCATGTTGTGTTTGTAGTGGCTTATGTAGATGAAAATGCCATTATTTAATATTTACAAGTAAAAATATTCTTTCATATTAAATATTTTTCAAACCTTTCCCAATGTGTCAAAAAACTTTTCTGAGGTAGCATAGAGCAAGGAGCAATTGGTCCAATCAGTCAAAATTGCATTCTAAATCTCTGATTGCATCAGCCCAGAAATAATGAACACTTTAATTCTTGAAGAAAAATAGTTGCTCTGATTAAAAGCCTTTTTTTCTTCACACTAACGTGAATAATTTTTAGTTGATTTGAAAGCAGTTAAAAATGGGCTTTGTCTTTCCTTTCTTTCCACTGTACAAGAAGAGATCATTTGAATTTAAAGTATTCAGCTTTCTTACCTCAATTTTTTGCTCTAAATGATTTTTATATTATCTTTATATCAGTGGATAACTATTTTTTTTTTCTTTTAATGAAAATTTTAAACTGTTTTCCCTTTACTAGTAGATGCAAAAAGCACTTTTCATCAAGGCAACATTATTCATGCTGATTCATCTATGCTAGTCAGTTTTGAGGCAGAGGCATTTACTGATGATAATGCTGCAAAAAAGGTCTCTTGGGGACAGAGGGCAAATCCCCCATTTCATTGCATTGATTCAGATTCCAAACATTCCCAAGAACAATATAGACCAGTGGTGTCTTTCAAATGCTACATTTTGTATATATTTTTTGATCCAGAAATATATTCTTCACAAGCTCTGTTCATAAATAGGTGGAATGCATTCTGGATACTTAGTGAAATTCATGTTCCTAATTCACTAAGAGCAGAAATATGCTGTAGGCTCCATTAAGTTTAATTCCTTGACTGATGCTATCTTCTTTTCAAACAGTTTAGGTATATTAGTGACCTCCACTCTCTGATTGGCAACTTTATTTTGACAAATTATTCCATGAGGCATCACTGCTGAAAAAATAACTCAAAAATTGATTTGAATTCTTTAATAACTGTCAGTATAATTCTGGCCCCTGCTCTTAGAGTCAAAGAGTCATAAAATCACTTAGTTTGGAAAAGAACCTTGAGACAACTAACCCTGCACTGCCAAGTCCACCACTTAACCCCAAGGGCCATATCTACCTGTCCTTTAAATATCCCCAGAGGTATTGATTCAACCTCCTCCACAGGCAGTCTGTTCCAAAGTTTGACAACCTTCCCATGAACAAGTCCTTCCTAATGTCCAATCTAAACCTCCCTTGGCACAACTTGAGGCCATTTCCTCTTGTCCTGTTGCTTGTTACCTGGAAGAAGAGACTGACCCTTGCCCGGCCACAGCCTCCTTTCAGGCAGTTGTAGAGAGTGATAAGGTCTCCCCTGAGCCTCCTTCTCTCCAGGATAAACACCCCCAGCTCCCTCAGCTGCTCCTCACAGGAGCCCCAGCTGCTCCAGACCCTTCCCCAGCTCTGTTGCCCTTCTCTGGACTCACTCCAGCCCCTCAGTGTCTTTCTTGCTCTGAGGGCCCAGAACTGGACACAGCACTCGAGCTGTGCCCTCAGCAGTGCCCAGCACAGGGGACAATCCCTGCCCTGCTCCTGCTGCCCACACCATTGCTGCTCCAGGCCAGGAT
>VZUI01002057.1:0-55390 GCA_013401135.1 Cettia cetti
GCGGCGGGGGCTTCTCCGCGGCGCGGCTGAGCCCGCCGTGGCTGCGGCTGCCAGAGGTGCCGGGCGCTGAGCCGCACCGCACCAACGAGCTGCTGCTGCTGCCGCCGCCGGCCCCGCGCGGCCCGGTCCCGTCTCCGCAGCACCACGTCGTGTACTTCCCGGGGGACGTGCAGGTACAGCGTACGGGTGCGGGCGGCGAGCGATGGGGCCCGGGCGGGAGAAGGGAAGCGGTGCCGGAGGGACGCGTCCCCGGAAGGGCTGTGCGGGTGGGCATTGCCCGGCTCCCGCCGCCGCCGAATGGAGCATCTCGCTGCCCCGCACGGTCGGGCAGGGAGCGGGAACGGGCCCTCCGGAAACCTGAGCCGGAGCAGTAGTGGAGAGGAGAGTCGTCTTCACAGAATCGCTTAGGTTGGAGATCATCGAGTCCAGCCTATGACCAAACACCACCACGTCTACTAGACCTTGGCGCTAAATGCCATGTCCATTCAGTCTTTCCTTCAACACCTCCAGAAACGGTGACTCCAGCACCGCATGGGCAATCCATTCCAATATCTAATCATCTCTTCTGTGAAGGGTGCTTCCTAATGTCCATCCTAAACCTTCCCTGGCACAACCTAAAACTATGTCCTGTTGTCGCCCGGGAGAAAAGACCGACCCCCATCTGGCTACAACTCCTTTCGGGGACTTGTAGAGAGCGATGAAGGCTCCCCCTGAGCCTGCTCCTCTCCAGGCTGAACAGCCCCAGCTCCCTCAGGCGTTCCTCACAGGACTTGTGCTCCAGCCCCTTCAGCTCCATTGCCCTTCTCTGGACTCACTCCAGCTCTATAACGCTGCCTGAGGGTGACATCTGTGACAGGGATGGCAGTGTCTGAAAGGGTGGCAGGGAGTGTCAATGGAGACGAGACAACGAAACCCTGAGGTGCCCGGTTGTCCTCCCCAGGCAGAGCCCCGTGTCTCTGTGCAGGTGTATGGACATCCCAGACACCGTCCTTTGGGATTCCACAGGCACTGATGCTTCCACATCCTGTCCTGAGAAGGCACTTGTGATCTCTTGAGTTGGCAAGAAATTGCAGAGGCTCTGAAGTGCTGTATTTGAGCATGTGGTCGACCTCTCTAACATAACATGCTCTGGTAGCCACCTAATCTCAGTTGTTATTACTGCTTCTCAAAAGCTAGGGTAGTGCCTTCTTCAAGAGAAAAGGCTTTCCCTTCTATAAGGTAAAGATGCAGAATTTTGTGTGTTTTTATTTTAAGGATTGTGATGACCCACCAGGTCTTGTCTGATTGCCGTTCTTGCATATGGCTTCGTTATTCCTTAGTAAAATAAATGAACTAGTATTCTTTGACATTAAGATTTCAAACATGAGGTTCATTCATGACTTGGAGGTTAATTTCTTTCCATCTATGCCCTCTATGGATGTGAGTAAGGCAATAAAAATTTCCTACAGCTGAATGAGAGAGGTTATTTTTGTTTCTATATGAAATCCAGAAAACTTGCTACAAAGTTTTAAGTATGTTTCTGTTTTGTAGTAAGATAACCAGTATTTCTGTAGATGGAGATAATACAGTAAAATGATGTATTCTGTGTCATGCTAAGTTGAATAATATTTTAATTTTCTTTCTGTGTGAAGTCAACAAAAACAGTCTTTTCATGTGCTGATTTTATTGTATTGATCTTGGTGGTATTAAAAATATGTGGTAAAAATATTAAAGTAAGCAAATTGAAATATACCAGTTTCTTTAATGTTTCTTGTTCTGCAGACCTAGCAAGTGAGAGCCTCTAATGCATGTTTTTATTTTACAACCCTTTTTTATAAATATGAGTACATTGGAGCCGAATCTTTTCACAATGTAGTAATGCATTTTTTCTATTTTTTTTTTTTAATTTTTCAGAACTATCATGACATCATGTCTTGCCATCCAGAAAACTTTCAGTGGGAGCACTGGAGTTTTGAAAATGTTGCTACCATACTTGCTCGCCGGTTCCCTAATAGCTTTATTTGGGTCATAAAGTGTTCTCGAATGCACCTGCACAAATTCAGTTGTTATGACAATTTTGTGACAAGTAACATGTTTGGAGCACCAGAGCACAGCACCGATTTTGGAGCTTTCAAGCATCTCCATGCTTTGCTAGTTAATGCATTCAGACTCTCTCAGAATATTCTGCTGTCCCAGAAAAGTGTGCATGGTGTCAGCAAGGATGCAAAAATAGCTGCTTGTAAATCACAGCCACAGTCTGTTCCAACAACAAATGGTTGCTCACCCAAAGAAAGGGAGAGAGATTGTGAATGCTCTAATAATTCTGCTGTGAACTTCATGGTACCGTCTGCTGTAGGTGCAGCGTCGTTCACTTTGATTGGCTTCAGTAAAGGTTGTGTGGTTTTGAACCAGCTGCTTTATGAGCTGAAGGAAGCCAAAAAAGACAAGAATACAGATGCCTTCTTAAAAAACATAAAAGCAATTTACTGGCTGGATGGTGGTCACTCGGGAGGAAGCAATACTTGGGTTACTTACCCTGAAATGCTGAAAGAACTTGCAGAGACAGGAATCGAAGTTCATGCTCATGTTACACCATACCAAGTGTTTGACACAATGAGGTCATGGATTGGGAGAGAGCATGAGAAATTTGTACAGATACTTGAAGAATTTGGTGTGGAAATAAATGATCAACTGCATTTTGCTGATGAAGTTCCCTCCTTAGACAACCATTTCAGAGTTCATGAAGTATTTTGAGACTATATATGTATATGAACAGTATATACTTTGTAGAAGCTCTTTTAACACTGTAAATGTTATCATCTAGATTTTCAGCTTTAAGCAGATGCTTTCTAAAAGAATACTAAATCATTTCTGTGTTGCTAATAGATACTATATATAAATTTCTGTAGCTTAAAAAAGGCATATTGGGACCCCATAACTATAACGGATGTTGTTTTTTGATTCCTGGGAAAAAAGTGTTATGAAAAACAATCCTATACATGTTTTTTTGTTAAATGTGAATGTTTATTCTTAACTGTTGGCAGAATTCTTAGTCCTGGATGTCTAATATCATATACTACCTTTAATGTGACTTTAAAGTACTTGAGAATTTCGGATGTGTAGATACTTCAGTTGAGTGGTTTCCAGGGCTAAAAGTATTGGTCTTTGTCAATATCAAATGTAAGGTTAGTTTTTTGGCTTAAGGAAATTGATTGTAAAAGAATGTTAGTTATATATTTTGCTGAAACCTGTTTTATTAGGTAATTAAATCTTCCAGTTTTGTAACGTTTCTCCTGGTCGAAAAACACTCACTTGTGACTCAAAGTCACAAATAATCACCTTTGGAATAATAGTGCCAATGCATTTCTCTTCCTTATGTGCGCCTTGCCATTTCTGTCACTCTAAAGCTTGATTAATTAATTGTGTAGTATCTGTTAGTGAATAACCATTTTACTGGGGGCTTGAAAATTTTGATTTAGCTATGTTAAGTAACCAAAAATGTTGATTAGGGTGTAGCTTGTTCCTATTTCAACATACCTTGCTGTTGCTTTGCTAACTTCTGTAAGGACCAGCAGTAATATCTTTATTATCACATCAAGAGGTGATGCCCCTGCCTTGGGGTGGCAAGGTTTTTCTTGGTAATTGCTGTTGCTCTAAATTGAGCCATAAGCACATAATCTATTACAAGCTGCATAAAAAAAAATTCAGACTGTGTTGACTGTAGCTCTTTCAAAATGCCTCAGTTTTAAAATCTATTACCTCCTTTAAATGTACTGCAGTAGTTGCTTCTTGAGCCATCCAAAAATCTTATTTTGAGAGCCTAATTTTTCCTGCAGGAAAAAACAACCTCTAATTAAATAGAAAACTAGCCAGAGTTGATACAAAAGATGTAATCTGGTTCAGACACCAAGCCTAAGTGTTCTTAAGAAAGAAATACTGAAAGATGGACAGTCATGGTATTAATGGAACTTTTCTACTGTTGCAAGTAACTTCCCATTTATCTGCAAAGCTTAGAATCATTCTTAAAGACAGATGCAGCTATTAACAATGAACCAGTAATTCCAAATGGTTTTGGATTTCCTGGCAGTACAGGAATACAAAAGCAAGTTGGCAGAACACTGTGAAGATAACACAAGTAATTGTGGCTGAGTTCTGAAAAAAGGCATTTTATTCAACTTTGGTTCTATGTTTGATGGCTTAGTGACATCTTTGCCCTGCTCCTTGTTTCCTGTGACTCTTACACAGTAGGAGGGAAGCCCTGGATGATCTTTCTTCTGTTGGCATCATTAAAACTTACAAGGTTCCCGTAGACAACTTTTGGCAGAAATTGTGCACATCAGTGATCACTGAACAATGAGAGAAGTGTGTTGTACTCCTAAGAAAATTTTCTTAATACTCAAAATATTAAGGGTAATTGAAAGGATTATGCATACAGTATGCAACTTACAATTTGAAAAAGAACTCTATCACTAATAATTAATGTACCTAATTCATCAAAAGAAATCTCTTTTAATTGATGGAGAAAAGTGCAACACGCAAACAAACTCTAAAAAGCCTGAAATTTAGTTCCATCTGCTCTTTTATTTTAGGCTGTTTCTTGGAGATTTTGTTCAGTCCTATTTGTTGATTACCATCTTAATAGGCTTAGAACAACTTTCTAATGTGTTTCAAGGAACTTTTTCCCCCTTTTTGGTCCTTTTGATAACATTTGCAGCATATGTGAGGACTTTTTCTGTAAAGGAAATGTGGGTCACCTAAAGAAGTGGTTTTAATAGAAAGCCTGCAAATGGCTTGAAATATATTTAATGATCCACTTACAAAATTTTAAAAAGTAAACCAACAAAAACCCCAGAACATTCTATTGCTTTTGCTTCCTCAGTTTCAGGCTGACTAGGCTAAGTTGGGTGTGCTAACACTTGCCCAATCCAATAACACTGCAGATCAGAGACCAATTTCTAAACGATTCTGTGACTGCCAAAACAACAGGACTGCGTTGTTGCAAGCTTTTGGAAATAGCTATTAAAATATTGACATTGTCTTCAAAGGTTTCTGGATGGCTGTCCTATGAAAATAATACTAACCTGTTTGATGGAGGCTGCCTACAATAACTGTTAAATGGGCTCAAGTGTTGCTGCATTACTTTGAAGAATAGGCACTTTGTTGTAAAACTAATCTTGTTATGAGACCTCGTGTTGTGGAGGGAAAACTGACTGGTTGTTTTTCATTCTTTAAACAGCTGTAGTACTCTGTTGGAATGTGCCTCTATCATTCACTACAATGCATGCTAAAAATAAATTTTGCAAACTATGTAGAAAATAAACTATTTCTAATGGGTGAAACCACTTTGATGTGAATATAAAACCATTAAACAAGGAATGTGCAATTTTGTGGATTAAGCTTTATCAGGTGTTTGTGGAGACCTAGTTTAAAAAGTCAGATTTATTTGATAACTTTTCTTCAAGGAGGCTTGTTTGGTGTAGTCACTGGCATCTCACAAACACAGGAAAGCTAGCATGAAGCAGCCAAGGGTGGGACATTTCTATGTTAGGATGAAATGGGTCACAGTTTGCTTATGCCCATTTTTCAACATCAACTGTAAAGGCAGTTTTTAATAAGCTTAGATGTAAATGCCTAAAGTTAGGTGGCTCTCCTGCTTATAGTGGTGTAGTTCAAGACACTTCTGGTTTTTAATGGATGTTTTTTGTACTACATGCTTGTTTCTGGTACAATAGACAAGACATTCTTCAGATTTTGAGACATACTAACACCTTCCAAACTCTGCTAAATTCTTTTAAAGCAAGGCTTGATTCTATGAAATTGTCTAGATTAGTTAAATTATTTTATTTTGTGTGAATCTAAAATGCTAGAAAGTTTGGTAAACTTCTTCCCATCTGGGACTGATTTAATCACATCTCTGCAAATGCCGATGCATTAATCAGTATTGGCCCTCAATTTTGGAAGATAATTAAGGGTCCCATCCTTAAAATGTGGCTGAAAGGAGCAATTTTCTCTGTCCTCCCTTATAAAATCCTGCTGCCTCCCCGCACAAGCACTTTTATGGTAAGCTGTTGTTTTTCTAAACAAAAATGATAGAGATATGTAACAGCAGATCTATATATTTAAATAGTCAAAGAAATCATTTAAATAAGACTGCTAAGTCAGTTCAGGAGTTAGGCTGTTATAACTGTGGATATGCACAGATAAAAATGATTGTGCATGAGCATGCACTCAGCTTTTCCCTGGAGGTTCTTCTTGAGCTGTAAGAGTTACCTCATTGCTGCACATAACCAATATTTGTTGTCTTGTACAGACGGAAATTTGAAGCACTGAGGTTAATTGTATACCCATTCATCTACCTTGAATGCTTACTTTAAATTACATGGGGTCTTATCAGTTAATACAAGAAAGAATTTATTAACAATGAATATTTTGGGACGTGTGTGCTCTGTTGTGAGTGACACTTGTAGGTACATCGCAGCCTAGCAGAAACCACTAACACAGATATGTCTGGTGCCCTTGTGAAATACAAAAGCAAAGGCAGGTGTCTCAAGACTGCAATCCATAGGAGACATTCTCTTTAAATCACCTACAAGGCTACTTCACAAATCCTATATTGAAATCTCTTTTCATTTTTGTAAGGATGGTAGATTAAATAAAAAAGTTTAACTTCAAATGATCATAACCTGATGAAAATTTAGACATATTTGAATATTGCAGATGGAGAACCTAAGACCAAAGCTGGCTTTCTGTTGGTGTTGTTTATCTCTTAACTCTGTTCAGATGCAGGATGACTGTTTTTAACTGGAATAAAGTAACATGAAGTCACTAAGCCAGTAATGCAAGATCACCTAACACTTATGTATCAGACAGGCACAGCCTCTTCCAGTGCCAGACATACTGTTCCTGACTAACTTCATTCTGTCGGTATTAACAGCGTAATTCACTCCTCCTGCTGACAAAAAAAACCCCACTTGCACTGGATTAGCTGTTCCACATCACCGTGGAAACCATGGAAGACTGATTCAGGCAGTCATTTTGAATACAGTGGAGTGTGGGTTATAAGGTAATAATGGCTTTGTCGTTTCCCATCATTAGGGCTTGATTACATGTTTCCAAGTGACCCAGGAAGTGTCAAATTCTACTTAAGCAAATGACCAGAAAAGCAACTGGTAATAAAAAAGGGAAAAATAAATGATCTGGTTTTAATTCATGTGTATAAACACCTTATGTACTTGAAAAGGAACTGAGTGCCATTACTTCAGGGTTCAGAATAAATTTTCTTTCTTTCAGTAGGCTCTCAAAAGAGCACTTTCAGTCATGATTGCTAGGTTTTTTTGTTAGACTTGGCACTTCTGAGCTGAGTTGTTTCTAAAGAAAGCACTGCTGCAAGACATAAAAACCAGTCAAGAGACAGAACTGAAGGGCAGGACAAGGCTCTTCTCCCACACCAGAGTTTATGTTCCTAAGCCTGGGTGTCAGACAGAGCTGTTGTATCCCTTACAGACCATGTACTTAGCTCTTCTTTCCCATTCCCCATCATGAGAAATACATTAGGGTTTTGTGGTGGAAGTTTAAAGCAATTCATGTCCTGCTTGACAGCTGAAGTATAAATGTTTTCACAGCAGGAACTGTCCATTGCTATGATCTGTTATTACTGCAAGCTACAGCTTCTGAGCATTTTTGTATGAACGTGGCACTGCACATGGAGCTGCGTGTTTGACATGGTTGAGCAGTTCTTTTAATGGCTTCAATCTGCCACAAGGAACAGACCTGAACAGTTGGAAACAGTCATCTGCTCTTGTTGCTCTCAGGAATCCCTGTGTAAGAGAGATTGTTGCTCCCAGAAATTCCTACATACAGAGCTCAGAATCTATCCCCACTGTAGAGTCTGACCCCAAGTAAAATAGGAAATCTTAATGTAAATCTTTACTGCACACTTGGGTAACTCTCTAAGAAAATGTAAAACTTCATCTGTCCTTCAAATAACACCAGAATCTTTGCTTATTGAGTGATACCAACTTAGAGAATCCCTTGTATAAGCTACTGTCTCAGAATGTGCATCTTGAACACCTGTATCAGTTGCAAGAAGACATCAGCTTTGGGAAGATACGGTTTGGTGAGAGGAAAAAAGAGTCAAGGCTATACAGGAATTTCTCCAAAGTTGTGAAGTAATGCTTATTGGGATCACATCATATGTAATATCACCTCTACTGTGGTAAAATCATTCTCGTCTTAGTCACGTCAGTCTTGTGAAACCAACAGTGTGAATGAGACAAATAGTTTCATCTTGCATATTTTAAAAAATTACAAAATGTATTTCTGATCCTTTACAATCAATTTAATCTCTATCTCATTAGGCATTTAACTTGACAACCTAGACCCTGTGTAGCTACTGGAGAGGAACATGTTCTAAGTACATCAAATTGTCAGCACAAACACAGGCAGATTTTTAATTATATGCTTAATTGTTTGACAAGAAAAATATTTTTACATCAGTTTTTCCATTTGAATGTTTCTACAGCAAGCACATTAAAAAAAAAAAAAGAAATCTGAAATAATTTGATCCTTTATATTTCATATGGCTAAGAACAAATTATTCTGTCCAGGTGTTATTTTGCAATGAATTTCCATTTTAGATGCCTCAGTCCCCAGATTTTAGAGTAATTCAAGGTTTGGGGTAGGCCACATTTAAACTTCTGATGTCAGACATTGTCTTTATGTAACTGTGAACTTATCTTTCAGTCCTGGGCAGTCTGCATCACCCAACTCCTACAAATACACTGAGTTGGCTGCTTTAAATGCTTAAGATGGTCAGTGTTTATTTTTCTAATACCTGTTTACACAACTTCATCTGTTTTATTGTGGCAGGATCTCTAACAGACAAACGTCCACAAAATCAGTGGCTCTAATTCTTTGTGTGATTTCAGCAATGGATTTCTAAGCGTGCTTGTTATCTCTTACTATGTTATCTGAAAGTTACTCCTTTAATGCTTTCACCATTCATTCATCACTTTATTGCCTGCTTCACACCATGTTGCACAGTGGTTACAAACCACTAACTAACTTAATTTGTTTTTAACACAGTAACTTCAAGATTTTTATCACTAGTTGGATTACAACCAAATTAAGAAAATACATTTTTTAAATGCTTGTATTCTTCTTTTATAGCATTTCAAAATGACTATTTTAGAGAAGTTACTAAATAACAAATTGAAGAAACCCTTTCAAAAGTTAAATAAAGGCTTAATTTTAAAGTTGGCAACATGAAGATAAAATTTACACTTGAGTGTTGAGGGGGCCTGAGAATACCAAGCAAACACCTCCCTTTTGTGAATGGAGATCCAAGGAATAGCAGAAGGAGGCATCAGCACAGTACTTCTCTGTACCAGTGTCTGAGAAGCTGCTGGCAGTTATAAAGTGATGGCTGTGCAGGCACAATGCTGGAACATAGCTTTGTTGAGCCCTGCAGGCTCTCTGAACCTCTCCATTCAGTCCTAACACACAAAGAATATGCTCTGTTCACCTCTGCAATTCAGACTGGGCCCTTGACATTACCAGTCCAACAAAGCCAAGAGGTTACCCCAGCCTAATGGGCAGAGAGATTCTGTCTCAGCAGTATGCACAAGCAATCCTTGTTCCTTTCTGAACAAAATTTTGGGAGACCTATTTGTGATCCCAAATTTAAATTCTACCCTCAGAACGTACAATGCCCGTCAGAATCGCTTGGCTGGTTCCATTCATGGTTATTCATTGAGGTGGCTGAGTGCCCATTCACATGGTACCAGACTATTTTCACTGTGTTGAACTGCCAAGAAGAACAGGTTTAGAAGAATAATCTGCACAGTGTTCAAGCCCCTGCTCTTGTGAAGAAAGCTTTTTTCCAGCATTTTTTTAACACTACACATTTATTTAGTCTAAGAGCTTTTGACAAGTTACAGCTCTCAAAAAACACTGCTAGAAGTAACAGACTGACCTAAGTCAGATAAATGCTGCATTCCCTAAACAGCACAAGTAATAACATCAGGGGCATTTCAAAGAGTGCCCCCCTTTATTTCACAGGGGTTTTTTAAGCACCACAACCTGCTGAAAAAGTAACCTTCAATGCCTAAACAACAGGCTCCATCCCAAAGGTGCTATGCAAAGCCCCTTTCATGTGGTAACAAAGAGCACATCAAATACAGCTCCCAACAGATTCTGTCTCTACTCCACAACTGTGAACTCCATTGCAGACACTAGGACTGTATCTGAATGGATTTGTGGGCACATTAGTGGCAAGTGTGTCACAGCTGCAGGAACAGCAATGCTGTCTGACTGCACTGGGGCAGTGACAAAACAGATAAGATTTCCCCACCAGTAGTACATTATTCACTAGGAAAAAGGTAAATCACTTACCTTGCAGTCAAGCTGCTGCACAATTCTAAGTGCAACCTGGCATGGTTAGTTTTTGCTTTTTTTCTCATACCCACTCTGTCTCACTACAAGAGGGAGAAGAAACTCCCTACAATAATTGCCAGATTATGACTTTAAAAGAAAGCGTGACCATTACAGCTACCACCAATGGCTTGCTTGGACCTCCTCAGAAACCACTGTGGCTTTCCTAAAATTTAATGAGGTTGCATTCACAAAGATGTGCAGTTACTTCTAGGCATACAATGCTGTCAGCCCACATACCAAGACTTTTTTTCAGAAAAATTTAGGTAGAACATTCCAAAAAAGTGCAGTTATAAGTGGAGGCACTGCAGATGTCTGTCTCATTGTAGGAAAGAGACCATCTCTAGATCAAGCAAGACTGTAACCTCACTGCACATGAAAAACTAGGAAGAAAGTCTAAAAGATCAACTTTTAGATTAATGTTTATTGACAGGGTTTTTTTGGTCTCACAGAAAGTGTATGTAAGTACACTATATGGACAGTTTTCATACTAACATACAATTTTCTATTTGCAAGGGACCTTGCTGAATTACAACATGTTACTTTATCCATCATCATTCCTATAGGCTTTTTCTTGGATACGTAACACCATTCTCCGAGCGTAAAAATCCCTATATTCCTCAGGTAGTTCTTCAAGTGTTTTCAAGGCTCTGTCCAAGATCTGTATAGCTCTAGAGGCTGCCATGGGATCTTTATTTCCATAAGTGTCAGTCTTATCATAGGACTCAGCAGGAAGGTGCTTCCAAAAGACATTCAGTGCCACTCCAAATTCCTCAGAAATTACATTATGGAACCACAAAGCTGTAGAAAGAACAGTGTCTAAAATCAAAATAATTGTCCAAAACTTCCATGTGTCTCCAAGCAAGTGTCAGGATTGCCCAAACTAAATCTAGCTGAGGAAAAGCCTCAACTACTGTATTTTAGTTTATTTATAAATATCCATATGAATATATTGCATTTTACAAATTTGAGAATGTCTTTTCCAAGACATTTATGCTGATCCATAACTTCTCAGGAAAGTAACAATTGCTGAGGTGTAGAGGTACTCAAATGTAAGCAAAGGATAAGCACATGTAGGATGAAAGAAAGACACCTTCCCTCGCTCACCTCCACTCTAAATGCAGATACCTATTTTCAGTCAGTCCCTAACCTTGCACATACAGAGCAGGCATTAATGTAAACCACCAGCATCAGCCAGGTCACTCAGGCAAGTTGCTAATCTTCTCATCATGAAGACATGAGGTTTTTCAGCTGAATCATCATGACTGTGGTAAGGAAGCCAAGACATCTTTGTTTCATTGAGTACATTTAAAGAGACAGTTTATTATGATATATTTAGGACATTTGAATTTTAAGCTAAAAGTCTGAATGCTGTGTTTATTGCATTTTACGTGCCTGTGGGTGCTGAAGACAGAAAAGTTTATTCTGAGAAATCAACATGAAGTTTCTTTCACATTAGAAAGAGAGGCTGCTTCTGCTTTCTTCATAATAACCACACACATTCCTCAAAAAGCAGCCTTTTTTTAGTGATATGGACTGCAGGATGCTGAAAAAATACATTCTCTGGACACAAAAATCCCTATACTCCCCAGTCAGTCTTAAAAGAGCTGAGTGTGTCTCAAGTTTGACTCTGCTCACCCACTGGCAAAGACACACAAGTATCTGGACTTTATAAACAGAAAACAAGGATGCTGATATCAGCAGCAGTGTGACATCCAACTATCTAACTGTAACCAAAAGTCCATTTGGGAAGAAACATAAAGGTAAGTTTCAAAATTAAGTAACAAGTCCAAGGCTAAAAAACTATTATAAAATAACTTCCTAAAACCCTCTTACCCTCTTGTTTACTGACCTATTTATATTGCCCAGATAATGTAAAAGTGATGGGATAAGTCATACCTGCTGCAAGCTCATGATGAGTTAAAATAAAATGAGTAACAAGGAGCAGTAGTTCAATAGGAGTAATTCAAATGCCTTTCCCTGACTTCCAGAATTTTTCATGTCAGCCCAGGAAGCAGCTTTCTGCTTGTGCAGAAAAAATATTAGGACTTGTCTTTCCGTTCCCCAAAGATGATTATAAATCTTTAGAAGGTCCAATAACTCTACCATCCATAATTTTCATCAGACCATGTGCCTCACAGTGCTTAAGTGCCAGAGCTACAGAAGAACAGAAATGGTATTTCACTCAAATTCTGTCATTAAAAATGCAGTAATCTGAAGTAATTTCAGATTTCAGAAGGTAAGTTTATAATATTAATCGATTAAGACACAAATTCAGGAGCATACAGTGTACACTGTAGGTAGATTTGTAGGTAGATATAATAATACTGTTTTTCAGGTTAATTGTAGAGTTGGAAGAAGTAAATGACTTTTGCCAACATCTTTCAATGCTCCTACTTATAACAGAGAAATGCTTTAGTAACCTCTTACCAGAAATCTCCAGAAATCATAAATTAGAAACGAGACAGTTTAATACCATGCCATGGTCAGGAACTATTTACTACTTACCAGGAATAAATAACACATCTCCTGCTTCCAAAACACATTGATAGCGCTTGGCTTTCACAAAAAGGGGATATTTCTCCAAGTCTGGGTTATCCACATCCAGCACCTCTGACTTAGTACCTAGGAAAATTTCAGTGCATAAATATTCCACTCTGCCAATAGTAACAAAGCATTGTCATACTGCTGGAAATGGCAGTTCTTGAATCAAGTTTAGTACTTGCTTATTTCTCAAAACCAGCAAAACCTGATGGCACCCCTCATTTACTGAAGAGATGTTCTCCTGTTGTCTGTATTTGTTCTGTAACTGCAACCTTATTAACACTAAAAACCACTTTTCCTGACATTTAAAAAACCATTTTGAACCCAGACAGAACATTTTACTCCTTAAGTGTTGAAAATAATCAGGCAAAACTGTTGTTCTCCTTAGCTTTGCCTAAAGCACACAGAATCAGAGTTAAAGGAACAAATGACTTTTTTATACTAAGTCACCTGTTTGTGATTATTTTCTACAGTGCAACACTTGTGAGCCAAGTGTAAGAAAAGCTAAGATCACCAAACTCTGAAGCAGATACCTATGACTGCATACCTGATAAATATAAATACGGTGCATCTCGAGGACTGTACAAAACAACTCGTTTTTTTCCCGTGACTTGGATTAAGAAGTTGTCCATTACCTGGGATGAGTGTAACAATAGAGATGTCAGCCAAAAGTTGAGTGAATAAATATACAGACTTCAACTAATCATTAGCTTAAAACAGAGGATTAATAAAACCTTCACATGTAAAGAATTATCTTATAAATAAATTTATTCAGAACTCACTGCACAATGTTAGATGATAACCCTATTTGGAATCTATTGCATTGCAGCCAGAAACCACTACAATCATTGCACAGTTGGCAGTGTATTGTACAACTAGAATTTATCCTACTCTGGCCATTAGAGTGAAAAAAAAAAGGAAAGTAATGTTAAAGACAAAAATGTTTAAAGTTACTGTGTTTCAGATCTTCAACTGAAAGTCAAAACAGTTAAAGAGGGAAACAAAACATCCTTTAATCTTACAAATCTGGAATTAGACATAAACCCAGTTAAGATATTATGGCCAAGCAATGCAACATTTAAAATTCACCATACCACTGAATGTGGTTCATTTCACTATTTCAAAATATGTGAAGTTTGTTATTATTCTCTAATCTTTGTCAAAGAGTTGCACCTTATTATCTCAACTCTGTAATGCCATCTGCAGCATTTTATGCTAAACCCATGTATTACCTACATCATAATGTGTCCATAACTGTAATCCAGCTGAGCTGATGCGGA
Source organism: Cettia cetti (assembly GCA_013401135.1). Taxonomy (NCBI): domain Eukaryota; kingdom Metazoa; phylum Chordata; class Aves; order Passeriformes; family Sylviidae; genus Cettia; species Cettia cetti. Next base: position 14,235 of record VZUI01002057.1, read on the forward strand.
AGACACTAGAGAAAAACTGTTCCTTCTCAAAATACTCTGGAATATGAACATCTTCTGCTAAAATAGGAAACTGCTTCCTGATATCTGCAATATCCTGAAATGGAAGGGGCATAACTCTTAGAGAACCATCTATGCACATTTAAATGGGAGAGCACTTCACAATCATTTCCAATCATATGAAACAGGGTTAGAACTCCAGCACTGGCAAACACCTGCAATCAGCAATGCTCTTCAGCATTGACTTGCTCAATGCCATTAATAAGAACAGCCAGAGTGCTGCTCTTAACCATGGCTGCTAGCAATCGCACTGAAGAGCAAGAGATCACATAAATCCTTTTATATTATAAGTTTATAACAAAAGCTAAAGAAAGGGAGTTTAGCAATGTACTCTTCAGTGATCAGCTAAGCACCCATGCAACAGCAGCTGTTTTAGACACACTGAAGTACTCTGACCAAAATCCAGTCAGATTCACAAACCATGTGACCCTAAGTAAGCTGTAGAACAACAGGCTTTAAAAAATATTTCTGAACTGCAACTTTACAATATTAGAACTGTAATTTCCATTAACTTACCTTCCTAACATCTTCACCCACTGATCGCAAATAGTACTTTTCATCCTGAAGAGAACACAAAAAGAGAATTGTTTGGGGGTTTTTAGTAAGAATTACCAAAACACTTAAAACAAAGAACTTGTATTTTCTCATTTATCTAATGCAGAGTTTCATTAAAATATGGTACAAATAAAGGGCATCTACAAATTCATCTACTTTGTTATACTGCCCTTTACTGAACCCTGCGGCTCATCTTGAGAAATGGGAAAAACAGTTAACTGAAAGAAGAGTAAAGTGTGAGGAGACTGGTAACTGCTACAGCATTGCTGTTACTGAACAGACTCAAAGCAAATGCAGATTATAATTTAAGTTATTCAGTATACTGATGCAGAAAACTATTTTGACTGGCTTCAAAACTTAGAGCATTCTATGCACCATAAAAGCTAAAAAGCATGTCTACATTCAAAACTATTTGCTTCCCAGTCACAGTTATCTGAAAAATCCCTAGCCTGAGCACTGCTATGTAAGGATAACCACGCATTTTCTACTCACAAATTATGTTACAATATATCTGGGTTTGTATTTTGATAGTAATCAAATTCTAAAATATCTTCATGACATTTTGTTGAAAAACACACTGATGATATGGTTGTTATTCTAGAGCAAGATTTGTTTTCTAAATTTTATACTGTAATTTTTTGGTCATGTAAGCAGTTTTTGTTAAGAGAAACAGGATGACTGAAGTTAATCACACTGTACACATACAAAAAACTTCTGAGAAGAACTACTTCTCACATTTTTTTCCTTTGGCATCAAGCCACAAGAAAGTTAAATTGAAGGTATTAAGTCCTTTACTGAAGTAAGACTTCAAATTACAATTCATCACTTTCCTCTCCATATACCAGCAAAATAACCAACAGAAGAAATTGTGACACTAAGGAAATTACCTCAGTAAGAAAGTACTCCTCGTGCTTGACTTCAGCTGCTCTTCGTACAAATACATCAAAAGGCAGAGTTCTGAAATACAAATATTTGAATTTATACCATGAATCAGCATTAACAACACACGATTTACAATAAGCTCCCTTACCACATCAAGTATAATGGAAGATGCAAAAGACTGCTCTCTTATTTTTTTAACTTAACATGGTAACTAATCAATGTTTGCAGATGTTTGAAGAGTTCTCCCAGGACAGAAATCCTACAATTAGAAACTTCTCTGCTTTAGTGAATTGTTCCAATATATATCCAAACAGAATCCTGTAGCAGCTGAGGCTGGGAGCCCCTCTGGAGATCCTCCAGTCCAAGTCCCTTGCCAAGAGCTGGGTTCACTACAGCAGCTTGCACAGGATAGCACCCAGTTCAGTTTCCCCAAGGATGGAGACTCCTTAACCCCTCTAGGCAACCTGTTCCATTTGTTCCCTTGTTTGTCTATCCTCACTGTAAAAGAGTGTGTGTCAGAGTGTGTTAAAGGAGTTAACAGAATTTCCCCCACTGCCCATTGCCTCTTGTCCTGTCACCAAAGCCACTGAGAATCCGGCTCCACCAACTGCTCCTACACTCTGTTAAGACCCCCTCTAGAGCCTAGGAGTTCTGAAGGGTCTGAGTCACAGCACAAAACATTTTTCACAGTCAAATTAAGACTTAAACTGTGGCAATACTTGCTTAACTGTTTAAGTGTGTCATTTTTAGGCTTGTTTACTGTACTTTTTTATAAATTTACAGGAAAGCTCAGCATCAAGAAAACTTCAACAGGGAAGATGCACACGTTTATATCTATGCATTTTCTGCTATGAATTTGAGCAGGAACACATTTCTACATCTATAAAATTTATTTCAGTTATATGGATTTTTTTAAAAAATATATGCTTTCTCAACTCCTCAAAACAGGATACAAAACACAGGAATCTTGAAATTTTCAAATGTTTCTTTGTAGTTTTCCTTAAATTTACTAAAGACAACTTCAAAAGATTCAAGAAGAATCACTGGGCATTAGAGCTGGTCCCTCTGAAGTCAGTTAAAGTGTTATATATTTATCTACATAATGGGAGCTTTTCATACAGATTACAGATTTTGGTATCAGTTGATAGCTGCATGGCAAACCAAGCATAATCAGCAACAGGACATGTATTCATTATTATTAATTCAGTGTTACATTCATGCAGCTCACCATCTCACACTGAGTGTCACTGAATAATGAATTATTGCATGTTAATATCACATTTACAGAAACCACTGTACCCAGGGTTAAGAAGAAACCATTCTCAAGCAAAAGTTTTATTGATCCTGTTATCTTTTTTACTAGAATGTGAACCTGCATATGACAGTACTTAAACCAATTCTCTACACATTTTAGGCTTGTTTGGAACAGGCAAATCAAGATCCACTGAAGTCAATGGAAAACCAAACAAAACACAATGCTCTGACTTCAGCCAAACTGTGTTATCATGTCCACTTACATTTGCTGAAGAAAGTGAGAGCACAGCTCTACTACAGCTTAAACTGACCCATTCTGGTGCTACCACAGCTCTGCCCTTGCTATCTGCCCTAATCACCCCATCTCCCCCCTTACAGCAGCACTGGCACTCATCTGACCTCTCCATGAACCTGCTTACAAAGCTAAAACAGCAGAAAAACATTCAGATTTCTGCAGCACGTCACAACCTGGCTGAATGAGTTCCAGAACCAACACAAAAACAGGGGTAGGAGCATGCAACTTACAACAGAACTGCAGTACTACTAATGTTCATCAGTTTAAACTAACAGAACTGCATGTTAAGTCCTCAGAGTTTCTATTCTTTTGTTTCTACTTACTGTCTCTTCAGATTAGAATGAGGGGCTTGCTGTGGAAAAAGTGAAAGCTTTCTGAGTTTCAAGTGAAGTATGTGAAAGTCCTGACACCTGCTCTAATGAAACATCAGCAGAGTCAATGTGGCTGTCTACAAACCTGCTAAAACTACGACTCCAGAACAACAGCACGTGAACTCACAGCAAGAGATACTAAAAAAACCCAAACCAGAGCAGGGATAATGATGTAGGGAGATAAGGCAAAGTTAGTAAAGTACAATCTAATTTCAGAGATTCAAAAGTTCATTATGCAGTGAGCAGAATGCATCATGATTCTAACTTCTGTTTATGCCCAGAACAACAGGCTCCACTCCTGCAGCTTATTTACACCTACAGCGTACACTCCCACCTGCAAAAAAGTTTAACAGACTGAGCACATCCTGTTCCCACTTGGGAACAAAGGACTGCTAAAATAAAGGCATTTACCCTTGAAGGACAACACAATGACTGAGATTAGGTGAACTCTGAAGAAATGTTCTGGCAGTTACATAAGAGAAGCTCCAGGGGAGATCAAGGGGGTTTGTGGCCCACATGAAGATTAAAGAGCTGGTGAAATGTGTGGTATCCAGTGGTTTGAACACTCTGAAAGCTGCACATGCTAACTTTGAAAGGAGCTTGGTTTTAATAAGTTACACCCTTTCTGGAGTGGAATACCATGGCTGGCACACACACACCAGCATTCAAAGGGGATCAGACACACAGTGAGTCAGAAATTATTCAGTAACATTGAGAATGCACCATATAACTAGAACGAAACACCAGGTCATCGATGTAGATATCAAGGGTGTTTTGGTTTGTTTTTAATTAACAGCTGCAAGTACCAGGCTCACATTTCCTACAAGAGTGCTCTGACAAAATACTTTTACAACACTTCTTCATGACATCACTTTTAAGGTGCTGTTTGGCCCCTCATTTCACCTTCATTGTATTTATTCAGGGTGTAGAATTAATAGAAGAGGGAGAAATCTAGGACAACCCTTTGATATATAATGTAATGTTTTCATAAACTATCCCCTATTCCTATAAACTATTCCTATTCCCACCCTCAGCTTCAAACAGATGCACTCGGTAAGTTACAAGCACATGCCTTTAAAATACAAGAGGCCTTGGAGTGAAGTACCTATACACAAAGTTCTTACTGAGGAAATCCATCTGTGGCACTGCAGAAACATGAATCTTTACTTCTTTAGATCCTTCAGCTTGGCTCAAGTAATCTGTTGTCCATTTGGTGGTGCAAGTGCCCAGTTCCAGTCCTGTCAGCACTACTGGCTTTCTCTAAGGAACAACGACAACAACAAAAATTCAATGGTGAATGATCACAGAATCCAATAGAAAAAAAAAAAATTACTTTTTCAAATTACATCCAAGCAAACAAGTCAGTTGAATGTCAGGACCCACTACACAAGGTCACAACTAATCTGTTCACAAGCAATGTAAATCAAATGTTGAATGGTGAAACAAAATGCAGTAAAACATGGAACTGTTTCTCTGTTAATCACGTGTTCTTTCTTAGTTGGGTAAGGAAGGATATGGAGAGGCAAAGACAATTATAGCCCACACTTTGTGCTGGGGCCATTCAGGAACCCAGCCAGACGAAGGAACAGATTTAATCTTTCTAAACAAGGCTTAGCACAAAACACGTAAAAGCCCACACAGTTAAAGTGCAGACTGTGAGCTGTGGTGATGCTGTTATGTTCTCATGAGAGAAGCTTTTTCCACCTCTATCAATGTTCCTTGCTGCTCACAACCACGAACAGGCTTGATCCACACACAAAAAGTAGGAGGACACTTTTTCTTTTGACTGGCACCTCGGAGGGTGGGGGATAAGGAGGGGAGGGGGGGGGATAAGGTGCGGGGGAGATAAAATAAGAGATGCAAAGCAACAAAACTAGCGATCACACTTTTTAACCACTGCCAAAGGAAATGGACTCTTACAGAGATCACCTGCCGAAACCTGCCAGCAGCTCAGACAGGATCTGCCTATAGAAGTTCCTTGCTCCTAAACCCCCATTCCCCTCAATGGATCGGGGCACCTTTCCGGGAACGCACAAACCCAACCCCTGAGGTGTGCCGGCCCCAGCAGTGCCCGGCGAGGGGCCCCGGGACACCTCCTGCCTTGCCCGGTGTCCCCGTGGAGCCCCTCCCGCTCCGGCGGGTGCGGCTCAGAGCGCCCCGTACCCGCGGGTAGATGTCCCGCAGGAAGCGCTCCCGCGTCACCCGCTCCAGCCGCTCCACGGCCACCGCCGGCTGCTCCCGCCGCGCCATGGCCGCGGCCCCGCGTCCGCACCGCCGCTTCCCCCGGAAAGAGGAGCCCGCGCAGAAGCGTTCCTGCCTCCCCCCCGGCAAGGGCCGGAGCCCGCGGATCACGGAATGTCAGCGTCGGAAGAGATCTCTGGAGACCATCGAGTCCAACCCCTGCCACCTCAGGGTCACCTGCAGCAGGGGACCGGGAACACATTCAGGTGGGGTTTGAAGGTCTCCAGAGAGGGAGATTCCAAGACTTCCCTGGGCAGCCTGTTCCAGTGCTCTGCCACCCTCCATGTAAAGCAGTTCTTTCTCAAGCTGAGGTGGAACTTATGTTTTAGTGTATGGCCATTACCCCCTGTCCTGTCAGCGAGCACCACCGAGAAGTGTCTGGCACCATCTTCATGGCACCCGCCTGTGAGGCGTTTATATGCATTCATGAGATCCCTTCACAATCTTCTCCAGACTGAACGGGCCCGGCTCCCGCAGTCTCTCCTCACGAAGAGAGATGCTCCGGGCCCTTCATCATCTTTGTGGCCTCCGCTGGACCCTCTCCAGCAGCTCCTTGTCTCTCTTGCACAGAGAAGCCCAGAGCTGGACACCGTGCGCCAGACGCGGCCTCAGCAGGGCCGGCGGAGGGGGCGCCACCCGCCTCCGGAGGTGAGCGGGGCTCGCGTCCCCTCGCGCGGCGAGCCGCAGCCGCCGCACCGCTCGCGCCTGCGCCGGAACCAGCGGCGGCCGCAGCCGTGTTTCCGGTACGCGGGAGTTGCGGGCGGACGGGGCGGGCCCGGGCCATCCATCATGGCGCTGCGCTGCGCGGCTCCGGGCCGTGTCCGCTGGCTGGCGCGGGCGCTGGCGGGCTCTGCCCGGCTCCTGCCGCCGGCCGCAGCCCCGCCGGGCTCCGCCCGGACCCGTCCGCCCCAGCCCAGCGCTCGGTTCGCCAGCAGCGCCGGATCTGGGACCGAGGGCCCTCAGCGGCGTGTAATGGTAGTGAGGATCACCAGCCCCTTCGCCTGGCTCCGCACCCGCTTCTACTACCTGCTCATTCGCCTCTACTTCGACCACGAATTCAGCATCGAGGAGTTCACGCGGGGGGCCAAGCAGGTGAGCGGGCCTGGGGCCTCGGGGCGAGGAGAGCGGCCGGCCTGAGGGGAAAGTGCTGCTGACCTCCCCAGGGGCTGCCGATGCTCGCCGTAATTTTCGTGGATTATAGAACCAGTTAGGCTGGAGAAGACTAAAGAGATAATCACAGGTTTACAGAATAGGTGAGGTAGAAATGAAGCACAGTGGGTCATCTGCTCTATCCTCCCTGCTCCAGCAATGCCGTCCCAGAGCACATGCCACTGGATTGTGTCCAGACAGGTCTGGAGTATCTGCAGTGAGGGAGACTCCACAACCTCTGGGCATTCTGTTCCAGTGCTTGGTCATGCTGACAGTAAAGAAGTCCTTCCTTGTGTTCAGGTGGGACCTCCTGTGCATCAGTTTCTGCCCATTGCCTCCTGTCCTGTTGCTTGGCACCACCGAGCAGAGCCTGGTCCATACTCTTGGCACTCCCCTCCTTTAAGTATTTCTCCACATTGGCGAGATCCCTCTCAGCCATCTCTTCTTGAGGCTGAACAACTCCAGTCCCATAAGTTTCTCCTATAGGAAGATGCTCCCATCCCCCAGTCCTTGCTGCTGGGCCCACCCCAGGAGCTCTGTGTCTGTTGTACATTGATTCCAACCTATGACCAAACACCACTTTATCAACCAGTTTCTGGCGTCAGTGCCATGTCCAGTCTTTCCTTAACGCCTCCAAGGATGATGACTCCACCACCTCCCTTGGCAGCTCATTTCAATGTCTGAACTACCCTTTCCATGAAGAAATTCCTCCTGATGTCCAGCATGATGTTATTACATGTGGACATCTTAGCACTAATGTGCTCCTGTGTGTAAAATATGTGGAGTTCCCCACTGCTGGCTCCAAGCAGCACACCTTGAGGCAGATGATATAAGCAGAACTGTACTTTTCTTCAGGAATTTCTTGTTATCCCAGATTCCACAATTAAAATGACCTGGTTAAGCCATCCCCCAAAGGAGCATGAAGGAAGGTGCCTCCAAATGTTATATAGAATTTAGGGAGAAATGTGTCTCATCTCAGCAGGTTTTCCTGAAATGATAAAGCTTAGACAGGCATAGAGCTGGTGTATATATTTGTTTCTACAAATTTATGAGCCCAGTATGCTTTGCCAATAGAATGTGTCAAAGAGGTAAACATCTCAAAGCTAGTCATATGAAAATTACAGTTACCTGTTGGGAAGCGTTTTATTATATGCTAACAAATCAGCTCAAAACAACACATCAGGGGACAGAATGTTAAAATGATTAGGATCAATTCAAGAGAGGAAAAACCTACAACAAATAATTTGACATATATGCAGAACCACCTGTTTTACCTTGGCCTGTTTTTTTGGGGGGTTTGTTTTCGTGTTTGTTTTTACTCGGTGTGGAGTCCTAAATACACTGTCCTTCACAAGTGCAGTACTTGAATATGTAGAGGCATAATTGTATGCAAATATACCTGCAAAATTGAGGGGAGAAAGGAGAACTGAGCTTCCTGAAGTCTAGAGACTGAACCAGATTTCTAAAGAAAGTTGGTAAATTGCAGCATCAGTTTTGACTGAAACCAGAAAATTAGTAGGAAACGTGGGCAGGGGAACAAAATACTTACAGGGATAGACACAGACTGTTTGAATTATGAAAAAGAGTAAAAGCAACCTACAAAATACTGCAAAGCTTTTTTTTCTTTTGTAAACTATGAATTCACTTATCTATTGAAAACTTTTAGGTTTTAAATAAGAGATTGAAAAGAAATTGTATGTTTTAATCCGTTCATATAATCACTCTTGTGGTGCTGGAGGGATTACATTTCAATGGCAGTACCCTCTGCAAATACTGAAATCTGAAATCATGGAATATTTGGGTAGCTTGTCATGTACTTACGGGTTTGTCTGAAAAATGAGCCAGCCTAGAGTCACTTGCTCATGTTTGGTTTTTGTTTCTGTTTTATTTTGGTAGGCCTTTTCTGTTGTTTCAAAGCTGCTGTCTCAGCGTAAACTTGACCTGCTGGAAGAGCTTGTATCAGCAGAGGTAAATGCTTTCCATCTCCTATTCTGGCTCTGATTGTCTGGCATAAAGTGACATGGATGCATTCAGCCTGTCATTATCTGCAAGTTGCCAGTTTGGTTTAACTTGGGAAAAACAGCATAATGTGACAATGGGCAATTTTTTGTCCTGCAGCTTTTTTAATTTCAAGGCATGAAACTTAATTTGAAGTTACTGTATTTAAAACAAAATGAAATATATTATAGCTGTTGAGCATAAGGACCAAATGCCAGGAAGATTGCTGGTGTAGCAGGAAGGATGGAAAGGCAGTGGGCTCTGAATGGCAGGTGGAATTGTGTGTCTCCAGGTGTAGGCAGGTGGCAGAAGCTGACTCAGTCTGTGCACCAGAATTCATGTGAAGAAAGAAACTGGTTTGTGCTCATCCCTGCTGCACTGATACATTCCCACCCTCATCGGATCACACAGTTGATTACTGGTTGTGGCTGGAAGGCCTCAGTCCTGTGTCGTGGTCTCAGGGATATGACTGACCTGGTTAAACATCAGTGCTGTGTTTTCTGTGTTTTTATGAATTTTTAATTGCTGAAGCTGTCTTGGCCTTCCCAGGGCATGGAGGTAGCAGATGCATCAGAGTCAAGTGGAGGAGACACTCCAGGTCTATGTCTGCCTTGTTACAGGATGTCAGCGTGGCCTGTCCTATTGCCACCCATGCCTTTGCAGCAAAAACTCTGGTGCTGTTCTAGTGCATCCCCTCTGAACAGTCTTGCCTCCTCTCTCTGAACAGACATAGCAATAAAACGTGAGTTTGCTTCTTGCAGTTGTTTTGAAAGGGCATCTCCTCTGCTTCCTCTTGAAAGAACTTGCTCTGGTCACTGTAATTTTTCAGGTTTACATTGATGCAGAGATTTCATGTAAGCCAAGGACATAGTAAATGATGAGGCTGTGATCCCACACACCTTGTCATTTCTTTGGCCACTGAATTTTGTACCTGCAAAATGTAGAAACCAATGTCTCCTTGTGAAGATTGCCTCTTGCTTCCATGTAACCTCTGCATTTGTTATTCAAAAATGGTAGATCAAGTCAGGGTAAAAAATGAGTATTAGGTAAAAATGAGTTCTGCAGTTTTATCCTTTCTGCAGTTTCATCCTTTCTTGTGACTTGACTTTCATATGTAGTGTTTGAGGTGCTGCTTCTGTGCAGTTTTTGCACCCCACCATGTTTTACTTAACACAGCTGTGTGGATCATAGGACACTTAGATAATACAAATGTGAGTGTCATAAAGACATTAATTACCAGGGGAACAATTTTTCAGTCTTTCTGTTTTGCAAGTGTTGAAGCTTTCTCTAAATGGAGTGTGGATCACAAAATGGCAAAGAAAAACTCATCGGAAATGAAACTGATTTTCAAAGAAATTTGTGAAAAAGAGCTAAAAGATCTGAATCAAAAGCTCAGGAGCTTGCACATGGCGAGAATTCAGCAGTGAGGAGGCAGAGAGTGATTGTGGGGGCAAGCTTTGCTGGGCTCTTCTGGGCTGACATGGCTTGTGTTGCTGCTGCTGTTTTGACAGTACCTTCTCTAAACATTTTTTAAGATGCTTGGTTCTCATTTGTTTTCAACAGTAAATGGACCTTCTTCAGTGCTGCTGAATTAGGGTTTAGGAGTGCCCAAACTTCCCAGTGCTTTTTCACTTTGGCTGTTACGTGTTAGACAAATGTTTTAGCAATACAGCTGGTTTTATTAACTGCAGTAGAAATAGATTGTTACTTAAATTTCCTAATGAAAAACTAAGTGACAGTTTTTCTGAATTTAGGTACTTCAGGTGCTGAAGGAAAAGATTTCTTTGCTCCCTGACAGCCACAGGGATGCTTTAGCAGCTGACATTGATGCAATCATGTACACAACAGAAGGAGATGTTCGCATTTACTATGATGATGATGGTATGTTTAGAATCCTAAAACATTTCAGCAATAAGCAGTCTTATTTCCTGGTTTTGCTACTAAACAGACTTTTTTCTTATGCAGATGTGGTTTTGAGTACTGTTTCTCATTCCTTGTTTCTCTGTTTGTATTTGATCCACATCTGTCTTGATTTCCTTTTAAACCAGAGACAGAGATTATTGTTAATACATCATGGTACTGTTTTGACTTCTGTGTGGGTTTTGCTTATTCTTCTTCTTTTGTACAGAATTTTATATTATTAGTCCTCAGCAATGTGAAACCACTCAAAAACAATTATTCTAATATATGCTGAAAGCTGTTTGCTTCAACAGTGAAAATGCATCCTGCAAGAAGAATAATGAAGGCTGGATAATGAAAATTTTGCTGGCTTAGTCTTTCTGTCATGAAATCCACTTTGTTCTAGAACTCCTTGATTGGTTTAGGGTTTTTTAAGCTAGTGATGAGCTCAGACAAGTTTTTTTTTTTTTTGGTTGGATACCGGCATTGTGTGCTTTGTTCACTATCAGACACAGTGGAGATGATATGTGGGTCTAACCTTGGGTCTTCAGTGGAGCATTTCAAGTTGTCAGACCCAGTAAGCGTTTCTCCTGGTTTAAGAAATAGGAATTTCTTTTTCCCTTTTTAAATTTCTCCCATGTTTGATATTACTCTACGTGCATTTGTTGTATCAGTAGTTAGCTTTGGAATTTGTGGGAACCAACTTTTTTCCTACAGTTTCATTATATATACTGTCACACCACACTCATGATAAAATACGTATTTTTTTAGAGTGTATTTTTATTATTGCTAAACAGCATGAGTAGGGCATAAAATAGCTTTATCACTCATTATTTTATCTTGTATGCTTTATGGCTGAAGTCAGCTGTCCTTCCAGGGTCTCACTATGCCAGGTAGCAAATAGGAGTATCTGACCGATGAGAAACCTGAGATCTAACTTAAATTTTGATTTCTTTCTAACAGGAAGAAAGTTTGTTAGCATCCTGATGTGCTTCTGGTATCTGAATGGTGCTAATCTACCTGACGAAGCACCAGGTGAAGCCAAAGTCTTCCAGATTGTGTTTGGAGATGAAAACACAAAAGAAAAGAAACATCTTTTAACAGCAAACTATGAGTAAGCTTGCTTGTCTCTTTCTTTTCCCGTGTCTGTGAAGTACCTGTGGGGTAGGCAGCTCTGCAAGCACTCCCACTGTGCCACTGCAGAACCCGGGGTTTTTAATTTACCTTGATTCTAATCTAAGTTAATTCTCATCCAGCTTTCCAGTTTTGATCTGAGGGTCAAATTTTTTAAATTGTCCTAATATCATTATGTTATTTCCTTGCTTCTGAGTTGACATTAATGGGAACCCTTTCTCTGTAAGGAAGAGCAGTATTTGGAGCACTGAATGAGATTTCTGATCCTCAAAGCACACATTAGGAGAATGGATTTTCATAGGAATGCTTATAAATAATATTTGTGTTGGTGTACTGATGTCAGAGCAGTGCAGAAAATATCTACACAGTTGGCAAAATGCATTGAAAATAAGATTCTCAGAAGCTGGGAGAAGTGAGGATTTTTGTGTGATAAATGCAGTGTGATCAGGGATTTCAACACCCTCATTTGAAATTGAAAATATGGAGTCTAGGTGATGAGGAGATCTGAAACAAAGGTAACACTCATAAGGAGACCAGTATTTATTGCCTGGATAGATTGTTGTGGATCCTTCCCTTGGCTGAATTCAGCATCTTACCTAGAGTTGGGGGCTTCTCAGGTTCCATTAACCTTGAGAGCCTTCCCTTAAAGCCTAAGTATCTTCCCAATCCCACTTTGCAGGAGTGGATTTGCACATAATTGCAAAGCAATGATATTATACTGCTCTTGTCCGTGACATGCAGGTTCTTTGAGAACATGAGAGTTCAGCTTGAAGCTCAGACTTACCTTTAGATAAGGGAGACTCTGTACTGCTGTTAACTTGATCTTTGATGTAGTTCTGACAATATATTACTTTTAAACTACACTTCATGAAAGATGAAAATTTTCAAGTTAAATATGGAGCACATGATTTCCCTTCACTTACCATCCCATTAAATGAAACCCTTTATTTACAGATCAGGATCTTCCATAAAGCTTTATTCATATTCCTGCTGTGAAAACTGAATGCTTTCTTGATATCAGGGTCTTAACTGTTGCTGTTTGATCCTGTCTGTGGGATCTGAACCAAAACACTCTGAAGTCAGTGCATTTTGTTTCTTACTATAGAAATAACTTTTATCTTCCATTTTGGGGCATAAGCATTATAGTTTAAGTAGTTTTTACAGCAATAAGTTTGAAGTAAAATATTTCTTCAAGATTTCTTGTCGTATTAGTAGCTCCTTAAGATCAAGTAAATTTTAACAACTCTTCACTTATTCTCTTTCCTTTTACAGGTTCCAGAGGGAGTTTACAGAAGGAGCAAAACCAGACTGGACAATTACACGGATTGAACATCCAAGGCTATTAGAATAAATGCCTTCTACAGCCTTTTTAAGTACCACTGTAATTGTTTTGATGTAACAAATACCAGGCTTTTTTTGGGTCTTTTTTTCCCTTCCTGCCCTTTCCTCCAAAAGGAGGATGAATTTTCTACGTATGATTTCCAAAAATTCTTTCTGAAGCTTGCACTGTGCTGCAGCATTACAGCAAAGCCTTTTCCCTGGAACAGGCTGGTAGAAATTTAATTTGTTCCAGTGCTCATCCAAGCCATTTAGACAGCACAGTTTCATTCAGGCAGGTGTAATGGATGTGTCAATTTCTTATATTCTGAGAAAAAATGGTACTATTTGAAAATAAACAACACTTAAATGACTGATGACCCTTCTGAGTTACTTTCTTGTGTTTCTTTTTTCCCTAGGGACTGTACAATATATAACTGAATAATATGCAAGATGAAATAGAGGTAGATGGACTTCTTAGCTTGTCTAGCCTCAGCAGGTCATTTTGAGGTAATCTTGCTTTTGAATATATTTGAGGTAAAGAAAGTTTGAGCTGCTATTAGTATTTACTACAGGATTGGAGAAGGAAAAAGCTTTTAGCATTGCACTGGGAAAATAGATCAAACAGATACATTTTGGAAAATTAAAAAAAAACCCATTCCTTTCAATTCAGTAATATAAAGGCAATTCCAAGTTTAGAGAATTACGGAAGAAAAATCAGTTGAAAACATGAATTTAAAAGAGGATCTGACAGTGAAGTTAAATGAAGTCCTCTGTTTGAAATGTGTGTTAAAGAAATGACCAAATCCTTACAATTAGATGTTGCAACTGCACAATTTTCTAGTTGTCACTTTATCTCTGGTTTCTGGAACATGAGAATCCTGGTGTAAGTAGTTGGAGGCTTTTCTATGCAAATCAACAGGAGATCATAACAGGTTCTTTCATCCCCTATATCAACTTCAAATATAAAGCTAACTTTCTACCAAGGCATGTTGTAAACATTAGTGCAGTGTTTTGAAAGTATGAAGTGTAATTACTGTGATTCACAGTAATTGTAATTAAAGGTATAAATCAAATTTTCCATAGTTCAGCTCTTTCAATCCAATGACTTAATGAGAGGAACATCTAAAGCTTATCAACTAGACACTTTTGCTGCAGAAGATGTGATTGGAAATTTGCATGCACTGTTTTGTTCTTTTGAAGTTGCTCATGTCTTGTGGGTTGGAGCCAAAGGGGGCAGCAGTTTGATGTTTGGGTTTTTTCCCCCACTTCTGATTTTCAGTTAAAAAATTATCCTGGAGACTGCAAATCTCCAACAGAGAGAGAACTGCCCATGGATTTATTGCACCATAAATGAATCAAAAAGGTATATAAATTACTAAGCTTGCTGTATTGGAAAATGACATTCTCCCACACTGAATAAAACTGGTGTAATTAAACTGGATTTATAGTCTAATACTGGCTTCAGAAGAGAAAATACCAGCCACCCCAGAAAACCACTCACAAACCAGCTCCAAATCCAACTTGTAATGGACAAATGTGGAAGGTTTGACTCCTTTTACCTGCCATCCATAAATCCTCTGTCATAAATCTGATCATCATAGCAATTAATCAGACTGAAGTGATGGCCACTGATGGGCATTTGTCATTTTATGGCATCTACATTTTCTCTTGTGAAAATACTTTTCTTCTGTGTCTTTTGTTCAAGCAAAACCAAGAACTTTTGGTTTCTATGTTGCTATCCAAAAGTAGCAATAAGAAATTATTTTAGTTCCTTCAAGCTAGTTCCTAGCTATTTCTCCATGCTGTCGAGATTGCCTGAAATTCTTATGGCAAAAAGGATGAGTAAAGGGTAAACTTTACTTCACCTCAAAAGTGGAGAGAATATTGTCTTGTAATTTGGGGATTTCCAGTGCTGCCACTCAAATACCTTACTCTAAAAATCATAATGCTAACTTAAGTGTAACAGAATTTGAAAGAAGAGCTAAAGGAAATGTCTTATTAAAAACATCATCCAGATCTGGGAATAATGATGTTTGACAAGTAACAGCAGAAGAGTGTGGAGATCTCTGTGTCATAGCATGCCATTGCTCACAGTTTCCCTTGCTGATTAATCTCAGACACCACCTTGGAAATGACAGTGTGTAAGGATATGGGTGTCCTTAATTCCCTTCCTTTTCCTTGCCTGGTGTCCATTTCTCCTAATGCCTGAGGACAAGTACAATTGTAACTGGTGTGCAGCCAATAAATCCCCATATAAAATCCCCATTTAAAATGTTTGCAGTTTTAGCTTACAAGTGTTTCCATTCAAAATCCATTACTTCTTGAAAACAATGTTACCAGGTTTGGTAGTGATTTTGGGGATAAAATTCATTCCTCTATTAGCAACACTGACATTTCTGATTCATTTTACATGGAGCAGTGAGCTGACATGGTGTCTGGGCTACAACAGGATGCAGATTCAAAGTACCACGCTCTTCTGCCC
Organism: Cettia cetti; assembly: GCA_013401135.1. Classification (NCBI taxonomy): domain Eukaryota; kingdom Metazoa; phylum Chordata; class Aves; order Passeriformes; family Sylviidae; genus Cettia; species Cettia cetti. The sequence goes on from VZUI01002057.1 coordinate 29,872, forward strand.
TAGGCAACATCATGGTTCTTTAGGTCCACGTGGAGCTGGGAAGCCTTAATTTTTCATTTGTTCATCCAAAACTGTGATCATATGTTTAATAATTCCTGACAGCTGCCTGGCATAATTTCAAAACGTGTCTAAATCTTGATAAGCACTAATTAAATCTGGCCAATAGACCTCCCATTATTTCACACACCCCACTCACCAGCAGATGGCCTTGGTCACAAAGCTATTGTGGCTAGGAAGTAACTGATCTTAATGAGAGTTTAAGTGGGGTAAAGGATAAAACGGTAGAAGCATGAAGTGCTATTTAAATAATTTAGATCTGTCTTATTAAGAAGTATTTGTATTTTTCCTGGCTTTCATCACCAGTCAACGACAGTGTCTTATGTTCTCTCTGCAGTGCCTGCTCATTTTAAAGTGGCAATTTATCTGCATTGCTAATGTGAGAAAGATGGGCTGTACATATGAATTCACGTAGGCACCTCTGTGTCTGACAGTAGCACAGCTAATTTTTAATATTCACATTTTAAAATATGTTTATCATGTTGATTGTTCCTTTCCCTCCTGTCCCAACATTGTCTGTTTACTTCAAGGGACATGTTCAACTTTCTCCAGTTTTTAAGGCATGTTCAAGCTTGACCTTATCATCACATCAGGTTATATTTAGCTAATTATTTAGAGGTCTTATGGCTGGAAATCTGTTTAGTAGTAAAAGTCATTTATCACAGTAGTGATCATACTCCTTCAAAACTTCACAGCTCCCCTGCTTGTTTTGTTTGTGGTGTGGTTAAACTTGATTCCTGCCCCATGTGCCCTATTGGCTGCAGGTGGAGGCTTTGAGATTCCTCACAGGCTGGAGTCACATGACTTGTAAGAGATGGGATACAAGAGCATGTAGTGCTTCTAGTTTCATTTCTCCCTGGTACGTGGGGGTGATAACTGATCTCTTGGCACTGGACCACATGTAGACACAGGAAGAGGTATTTAGCTGTTGAAAAAGCAAGCATTGCCCATACAGCTGGGCTTTTGTTCTTCTAAGGAAAATCAGCTGGGGTAAATGCTGTTGCACAGTGAGTACTGACCACCCGAAGTCATAGGAGTTTCCCTCCTTGTCTTACCTTCATTTTCCATTGCTGGTGTGTCAGCTTTTTGGATTTTTATAGTATTGCCATAGGATAGAGGTTGGGTAAGTCACTGTGAACTTTTGCAGCGCTGTTGAAAGCTCTCCCTTAATCACAATGCTTCCCTTACATGTATTTTGTCTGATTTCAGTGGTATGTGCTTTTCCTAATATAAAGTCCTGCCATGAAGTTGTTCAGGGGAACTGTTATGCATTTTAATGGGAGCAGACTGCAACTTCTTTGCTGCCTTTGAAGTTACTCCATCAGAAATAGAGGGAAGCTAAGTTAGACATGCTGTGTTTTCTTGTGTGCCATTTAATCCCTCATCTGCCATCACAGAACAAGGCTTTTCTCAGTGAGCTTGGTACTGTAGTGCCAAGAGGCACTATGAAGGAAAGGAGCAGGACAGCAAAGAGAAGTGCAGAAGAGGTGGTATGTCACCAAGGATGCATCCCTTTGCCTTAAGGACATGGAGTATTTGGAAACAAGTGGTGGCTTGAATACTCCTCTAAATTATATTTTGCAGTTCACAGTAACCTTTTGCATAATAAGCTCTGCTTGTGTATGGGGAAGAAGTCTGACTTTTCAATATTAGAGTGAGGTCCTGCCTTAAGTTTGCAGAGATTTCCTAGTCTGACTGGGGAGCTGTGGGAGATGCTACCCAGGGAAAGGTGGGGCACACCCGAGCAACTAAAGGCTATTTCTGCCTTACACTAATTAGCAGCTGGCACATCTCTAGAAATTGGAATGAAAAAGGAGAGGGGCAGGGAAAATGCCTTGATAATTCCCTTCTTCTGAACTTTCTGGAGCCAGTTAGCAGGAACAGCAGCTATAAGGTCAGTGCCATTTACCAAGTCTGGAAGTGGAAGTTTCAGTGGTGCAATTGGATTAAGTGGGTACCTTGCTCCAGGCTGTGGGGCTGTCCCAGCGTTGGGTTCTGTGCTCACTTACAATGTTAATGCTGTTTGAGGACCTTCACATTGCTCATCTGCACTACAGCCAGGCAAGGTCATTACTTGTTATTGTTTTGTAATGTGTATTTCATTTCATAAACTGAGAACAGATGAATATAAATAATTCTTTGGGGGATATTTTTAAAAATCCTTTCAAATGGAACAGGACTGAGAGATTGCAGAATAAAGTGACAAATGAGCAAGTGAAAATGAGTTTCTGTAGTCCAAAACTCATGTCATGCAAGGCACTGACCATTAACTGGATGAAAATCTAATCACTGCTGGTGTGATTGGGATAGAAATGGTCATGAAGAGGTCACTGGAAGCTGCCTGACATCTCTTATTCTGTATTTTTACATATGTTATTAAAGTCTGTAATCAGCTTAGTCAAGAACTTTGTCCTTCTTAATTATCAATGGGGTCACTGTCCCTTAGACATACCTCAGGCTTAGCTCCTTATAGCAGAACCTTTCTGAGCTGTTAGCCTGTTTCCCTAATTTTTTGTCATTAGTGTCACTAAGTCACTTTTGGTTTTCTTCTGAGATATTTTTCATAAGGTAGAACAATAGAGACATTGCTGATCCTCTGGGTGCAGTGTGCCTCACTTGTTGGTGTAGGAGTCCTGCCTGGACTTCTGCTGAGGCTCTTGGAAGGCCATGATCATTCCTGCTGCTGTGGAGCAGTCTCTGCCTATGAAAACACTGTGCAAGCCCCGTGGCGTGAGGATTAAACTGTGTGATTTCTATCTTGCCATAAGGTTCCAGCCCTCCATCTGAGAAGGCAGTAAAGCTTTTGTAGCAGTACTTTTAAAGATGGCTGGACTGTTGTGGCTTGAATTGTAAACTTACTGTGGATATACTTAAAAATTTCAGAAGCGAATCTACAGATCAGATGTTAAGTCAAAATTTGTATCACCTGCATTAAAACAGTAATTATAATAAAATCTTAGCATAATTTCTGCTGTCAGTTAGGGAGGACTTTTTCCTTTTTTCACCTTGTTCTGTGGTGGCTTTTGTTTGTATTTTGTTTTTTATTCTCTCCTAAACACCAGCAGTTAGTCAAGGCTAGAGAAAGTGTTCATCACATAAGCTTAGACATCTAAGGGAAAGTTAGATTATCAGTCATTTTTACGTATTTCATGTTCTACTTTTAGATTCTGTGTTGAAAAGAAGTGGGGTTTTAATGCCAAAATGGTAACATTCACTGACTTTCTCTGCAGTAGAAGCTGTTGTTTCCTGTTAGAATCATTTGCATGTATTTTTGCTCAGTTTTCTGCCCAGTGCAGCTCATGCTGCAGGGTCTCCTGCAGTGTACAATTTAATCTCCTGCCTTCATTTCGTTGAAGTATATGGGTTTTAACAGGGGTAGCTGCATGAAAGTTGGTGCCTGCATTATACTGGAGATCTGCTTAAGTGATCTAATGGTTCCTCCTGGCAAAATCTGTAAAGTTATAATAGCAGAAGTAGAAAGAGGAAGGGGATCAGAGGTGGGTGGTAATGCAGGATTCATATAAAGGGGAAGCTCTGTGTATACTGTCTCTAGAGCAGAAGCTGAAGCAGCCTAACTATTAAATGAAAGTAAGTTTAGAAAACTTGAGAAAAATAAAATTGTGAGAAAATTGGTATTCTGACTGGAGCCTGTTCTCTCAGATAAAAAGCTGGGAAACTCCCTTACACCTGAGGCAAGGAGAATTTCTTGTAGGATTCTGAGGTGGTATCCTGGGTATCAGGAAGAAGCAAATTCTAGGAGATTTATATTGACTTGCCTCAGTTGTGAGAAAGGTCTTTGGAACACTTTACAAAGTGAAGACATACGTGCTGAAACTGTCACTTGCAAGAACCAGCACTAGTCATTGCCTTCTTGTGAGTCTGACTGATACATTCAGTCTGCAGTCAAATGGCCTTTGTGACTTTATTTACTGTCACACAACCCTCTTCTTTCCTAACCTTGCAGATCTAGCAGTGGGTGTTTGAGAAGATGAGCTGGTGACACTCATTCACAAATGCATTAATCCCATTGCAGTCTCAGAATCAGTTGATTGTCTTTTCTCAAAAATCTCAGTGTCTTTAACAGCCTAACCAGAGCTAAGCATGCTGCTGCAGAGCCTGCTGTATTTATCCAGTGTGTTGGAATTCTAATATGAAATTCTCTAATTTCATGTTTAAGAATTCTCAAGCTTAGTTTGCAGGATCTCATTTCTTCTGTTAAGCATAGTAGCAGAGCACTTGAGATTTCTCCCCAGCATTATTTCTGACCCTGTGTGTGACCAGGAGGGATTTCTTTCCTTGTTTAACTGGGGTTCTTTTTTCTAATCACACATTACCACCATAGTTTTGGTTTTTTTCTTCCTTTGTTTTTAACCTTGTACATTCCTACTCTTTTTACTATATTCAGTATGCTTTCCCTTCTTTCTTGTTCCTTTTGCTTTCTTTATGGTGCATTAAGTGATTATTTCTTTCATCCTGTGCCCAGAAAAAAGATAAAATCTGTGTTTCAAAGATTATGCCCAAAGCTACATTAAAAAGATTTGCTGATTCAGACATTCAAAAATGCCAGAGAAAGGCCAGCTTTAGTTTCCTGTACTCAGATTTTCATGAGCTCTTATCTTGCTGCCTGTCTCCATGTCTCTGCTGGGACAGGCAGAGCAGTGTCACTTGAAGTCAAGGCCTGTCTAGATGCCAGTGATTCTGAAAATTGGCCAGTGTTCATGTCACAGTGTACCCCTCCTGCACTGATCTCTAGTCATATTCTTCATATGTAAATTGATACCCCAACTCTCAATACAGTTTATTTGATACGTAAAATTTGTGTCCATTCAAGCACTAATCCAGCCAATTGTTTGAGCACAAAAGACCTAATTGTTTGCTTTAGCTTCCCTGCTGCTTTACTAAAACAGTGACCCTTTCACTTATATTTACATGATCTTTCCTTTTTGCTTAAATTTTTCTTGAACTTTCACTAGACATTTACTTAAAAAACCTTCCCTGTACCATTTGGGTGTAGAATGAGCTACAAAGCAAAGAGGATTTTAGAAGGATTCATTTAGATACATAGTGTTGCCTGCTTGCTTCTTAGCTGGTTTGCTGGGCTTTGTGGTTTGTAAGAGCTGTTGTGGGGGAGTTTTGAATCGCTTTCTCTTCTAATCTCATGTTTGCATTCACAACAGGCTGCCTGTTTTAGTAGTCTTCTATATTTCTCCCCAGTGGACTATATTTCCTGTTTTCTTTGTGAACATCACCATATGTAATTGTTTTACCATTCCTGCTTTCTTCCTGAATGATTTGAGAACTATTTTTGAGCCTTTATCCAGATATACATCCCTCTCCCAAGTGTATGAGCTCTCTTATGTTCCCAGGTTTGTCCTGAACAAGACTTTTGAAATCCATAAATGCACTTTCACATATTTTGTTTTTTCTTGCCTGCCTTTCTGTTGCATTTCCTTGTGGAGTCTTGACAGCACTTTTGCAGTGTCTGTGCTGATGCCACAGTTGTTTGGAACACACAGGTATCTGAGGGGAATGGCTTCATGCTGTCACTTCAGTTATTCTTAAACTGGTAGTCCTGATTAGTGATGAAGACCACATCTGAATATATGGTGTTTGTGGGTGTGTTTTGTGTATTGGTTTTTATGTTTTGGTTTGGGTTTGCTGGTTATGTTTTGGTTTTTTTCCAAATGCTGCATACAACTTAATGTTTCATGAAGTAAATCACTGAATAAATTTGTAACTTCTGTCATCAGAGCCTTAAATGCCTGAGGTGCTTCCTGTTTCATATTCACAGGGCTGAAGTTGCACATAATTAAAATCCTGTCATTTCAGCATGAATTATTTTATTGAATCATATTTTATTCACATGCCTTTTTTTCTTTCAAGGTTCTCTGGCATGCATCAAACACTTGCACATTAGTTCTACAGTCTGCTGTAGCAGCTTAACTTGGATTAATTTCTTATGCTTGTTAGTTTGTGAAACAGCTCTGGTTTTGAGTTTTAGCTTCTGTGTTTTCCATGCTTCACTTTCTTCTCTTCTGTTTTTGTTTTTCCCCCTAGAAATTGTCTAGAAAGATTGTCTTTTCAGTAGATATTTGTATGTCTGGTCCTAAATGCAGATCAAAATTCCTAAAAAAAATACACTGTACATGTTAGGGGATTAAATGTAGCATGGTCATTATCATTTACTTGACTAGCTTTCCGTTGTTCACATCCTGTTATTCTCAATGCCATATTCCATCCCAATATTCCTAATGGTGATTTCTACCAATGCAAACAAGCAAAACCAAATAAACGTGGAAGACAAATCACTTTGGAAATGTAGAAGTACTGTCCTTGGTCAGAAAGAGCTGATGAGAGATAGGGATTTGTTTTGTCTTCCCAAGAAAGAGTAGACTGTGCTGCATGGAGTTTCTTCAGGCAGTGTGCAAGCTACAGCACAGTTAAGATTATCCTGGGATGGGTCTGCCAGAATTCCTAAACCATGGACTGCAGAGCTGTGTGTGGGCATCCTTAGGCAGTTTTAAAATAAAGGGTACCAAAGTAAGTCCCCATGTGGCATAAGGCATAAACACTTCAGAGGGGTCAGAAATCACATGTAATATATGACATGGTGGGACAATAATCCTAGTGTTTAAAGTATTGTTTCAATCTTGTTCATCCTCCTCATGCTTAGTTCTCAGATGTAATAAGAACAAATGTCCTTTTTGCTTGCTACACAGCTTGATGTTTTCCTGGTTTTGACTGTTAAACCAGATTACAGAGAGTGGTTTAGCAGTGCCTCTGCAGTGAGGATAAGGTACAGACACCTAACATGTATATCACTGCTAAAAAGGTATTGCATTCATATAGAAATGTTTATGTATGTCTGCCCTGTAAGCCAACCATGGTAACTGGTCTTTCTAAACCACTGAGAAATCAAAAAGCTGTTTTGCATGCAACTTTCAGAATATTTCATTATGTTCGTTTACATATGGAAATGGGTTCGGAGGAGGAGTTCTTGGCTATGTCCAGGTTCACTTGCTGAAGTCAATGGGACAATACAGTTCTCCAGTCTCAGACTAATGCAGTTTCTGTGAGGTCAAAGCCTCCCTTCCAGTATTTGTGCTTTTAAAATGGGCATTTTGCTTGTTTGAGCCCTGTGGACTCTGTTTCCAAAAGCCTCAGAACCTAATGGTTTGCAGTGACTTCACTGCAGTCAGCTCATGTAAAACATGACTCAAAACTTCTTATAAATGACTCTTTGATTTCAGTGTGCTTCAGCATATTCTGCAATTCACTGGTGAGCCTGGGCACTCAACAAGGTAAGGTGCTGCTGTGTGTACTAGCCCTAGTGCTCCCAAATACTCCTTAGAAGTACCATGGATTATGGAGTTTCACTCTTGCTTTTTAAGTTCTGTGGATTTCTAGGAATTTGTTGTTTGTGTCAAGTTTGGCTTTTTGATTGTTTGGGTTTTTTGGATCAAAATTATCTTTCACATTGCAGACTTTATAATTCCAGTTTTATATTCCTTTTATAAATTTGCCCTCAATTTCCCAGCTTGATAAGTTTTCTTAAGTACTGCTAGGAACATGTTTTTGAGCCTTACTGTCCATGTGGCTTTTGCCTCAAAGCAGGAGCAATGATACTCCTCTTTCCTCTGAGTGCAGTCCAAACCCCAGCTTTGCATGAAACCTGGCCTGTTCTACCCTATCATGGTCTTGGAGCAGTAAAATAGTCTCTCTGGTGTTCTGTGGGGAACAACCTGGAGCAGAGCTGTATCTACAGCACTGAGCAGCTGTATCCTGCTTTCCTCAGAGCAGCAGAGCTTTCTGAGCCAGCCCTCTCCATGAACCAAGTGTCCAGTGTTTGTATTTCAAATACTACCCTGACCTATACACTAGACTAAAGTTTCCTGTTCCAATATTGATTTAAGACTTAAGTATCAGTGGCTTTTTTACATTATCATTCCCTTTCTTATTTAACAGTCCCCTGGGATATGCAGAGGGCCATCATCAAGCCTTCCTAGCAGCCAGAATGAGAGGAAGGGGAAATCACATGAAGGACATTTATGAAAAGAGGCAGAGCTTGAATTGCCATGCAACTCACAGAGTATTTTGGTTCAGCATTCAAATTGTGTGCTGTACTATTTGCCAAAAAAGAAGAAACACAGCACTCATTCTCTTGAAAGCTCTCTCCTGCAGGAATTTGTTAGCTTACTTTAAGTTTCATATTATTTATAAGCTCTGACCCAGACTTCTCATTAACTGTTCCCAAAGCACTAGAAAAGGAAAGTAGAAGTACTTCCTGCTTCATGTATCTGGTTAACAGCTGTGCCTCTTAGAGGAAGGAGAAAATAGGCAGTAGTGATAAAACTCAGCCTGCTCGCCTGCATAGGGAGCACTGCTGCAGTGTGAGCTGCCTCTCCCCAGGATCCTCACGTAGCAGCACTCACTACAGTGCTCTCAAAGTGCAGCTTGCTGAAACCAGTTCTATTGTGGGCAAAGAAAAGTTTACTCATCCTTCTTGCCCCACCGTTGCCTACCTATTCCCTCTATTATTTCTTTGTTGGTTTTACTTTTTAAAAAACTGCTAGGCTGGTCTTCAAAAGAAGTCCAAATGCTCGGAGGTTATTGGGTTCTTTGTTCAGATATTGCCCTGGCTCAGCAGTTGTGAGTATTGTGAAAGTGTGAGGAACCAGTTTTATTGCATCTCTGCTTGTGATCAGCCCTGCAGTACTGGGTTGCCTTCTTTCAGCAGCAGTTCTCCCTCATGGAGTCTGGTCTTTGCAGTTGAACCAGTGCTTGGGCAGCCTCCTGTCCCCAAATGAGTCTTGGTCTATGCAGACCATCACCTGCATAGCTGCTGGCATCCTGAAGTTATCATTCTCGCCTTCCCCTTTAGTTTTTTATGGTTGTTCTGAGCCAGTGTTGCTAAATACAAACAGTCAGAAATGACAGCAGTGGCTTAATATTTGTTAAATGAATTAAACTCTGAGATCTGACTGCTTTTGCTTTGTTTTATTCTGACTGTTAGTTTATATGCTCATTAAAGGCACATTGAGGAAAGCTTTTCCCTGTGATATTGAAGACAAGGATGGTGTCTTCCAGTGCCACAAGACTGTTCCCAGTTCATAAGCTTCAAGGAAATCAGGATATAGGATCCATGTGAGTCATGATGAGAATCCCAGGAGTTGATAGCGGGGTTTGCTTGTGTTTGCAGATGGGAACAATACACAAGCATGAGCCAGTTGACCAGCCCTGCCTGTGGAAACAAAAAAACCCCAACATTCTCAGATCTTTTCAACTGTGCATTGGCACCTGAGATTCTCTTTTCCTAAGTGGCACATACAAGGAGGTGGTGACATTCTTGCTCAGACTGTACTTTGTAAGTCAAAACCATCTAAATGCAATTCTACAGGTTGCTGTCTCCTGAGGCTTAAACTTTTCCACCTTTTCTGTTTTGTAATATTGAAAGCAGTTTACACCATGTGCATTTTTCAGTCTTAGGAAAGGAAAGCATTTCTAATCCTTCCAACTCAGGAGAATTTTAATGCTCTGGGAACACTGACAGTCTCTCGGTATTCCTCTAAAATATATATTCTATATATATTTATATATATTTTATATATATATATATGTATTTAAAAACCCCAACTATTAACAAATCTCCCCACTATTCACTAAAACTGCATATTCCATTAAGCAGGACCAGAATTCATAAAAGCCTCTTGAGTATAAGGAAGATCAGCACCCAACTATTACTTTTTCTGTTTGGAAGAAACGTGTGTAGAAGGGTGCTCTTGTATGGCAGACTGTTCCTCAGAATGTTTGATCTGTTTCCAAATGAAAAAAAGGATGCCTTTGTATTACCCTGGTTTGTATTTCCCTGTCTAGAGTTTTACACTTTTAATGACAATTATGAAATTTACTTCTCGCTAGACAAAGAAGTAGCTACACAATGAATCTGGATGACTTCAATGAACAGGAAATCCTCTTGACCAGTTTAGTTCCTGCCCTAGAATATAATCTGTGTGCTTTACCTCTGCTCATACATGCTTGCATACATCTGTGGAAGGCTGGAGGAATTAACAAGTAATCTAGGGAATTTTTATAAGGAATTTTAGGAATTTTTAGGAATTTAGGTATTTTAAATTCCTATCTCTCAGCCAGTGTGTTACCAGGAATTTGTTAGCACTTCTGAAGTTTTGACAGAGAGCCAGGCTCCAAACTGACAGGTTGTGTATTTTGAATAGCTTAAGGTAACTGGGAGCAAATTGTTAGAAATGTTACTGTTGTTAACATGGCTGTTAAAAGATCTGGAAAGGGGTTATCTTGATGACCATAATGCTGTGCTCCTGGCTCTCTGAGTAAGTAAACATCCCTGTGTGGAGCTCCATGTGCTGCTTCTCAGGTGACAAATCTGTTTGGTGTCTCTCTTTGAAAGCTACCTTACTGTCTTTATTTCCTTTAAAAATAAAACCTCCTCTTTTCTGCAAGGCAGTCACAGGGGGTTTTAGTGTCCATTAAGTACGTGGACATTATATATTTAAAGTGCTTTAGGAAGGATTTTGCAGAGAAACAGTGGATGGAAATGTTGGTTTGAACAACCAACTATCAGTCAGTTGCAGTCCTAGGTTTTGAGATGTGAAGTTTCAAGCTATGCAATTCCCAGACTTGTCTTCTGGCCTCTCTACCAGCTGGGGTTGTCTTAAAGAGGGGCAGAACAGCCATGGTGTATCTCTTCTCCCTGAGGTGATTGTCCTTCCTTCATATGATGAAGCAGCAGAGGAAAGGAATGGAGCAAAAGGGCTTCAGAGAAACTGGCTTGAGCTAGGGAACCTTTCCTGGAAACACAATTAAGCACAGGATGCAATAAGCATAGCTCACAGAAAAGGAAACTGCTTCAGAAGGCTGCAAGGAACAATGCAGCATCACTTGAGGCAGACAACTCCCTGGGATCAGAATGCATTGGCTCAGGCTGAAGAAGAAAGACAGTTTTGGAAAGTTTTTATTGTTTATGTATGGAAACCATATGCTCTTCCTTAGTAGTTGCATTTTGTGAGTCTGCCTGCACTAGCTAGAATTAACTGTTTATGAAGATTGTGAAATGCTCCCTAGTGGTAGCATTTGTCCACTCCCTCTTTTCTTCTCGGGAGATGAATTGCCTTTCTAGTAACCATTGTTCCTGGAGCTGGAAGTATCAAGGGAAAGGAGTTGTGGGTGGGCGCTTGGGTATTGCCTGGATCTGCAAAATACCTTTGTGCCATAAGGGAAAAGGGAAGATTTACTGAGGGCAGGGAGGAGCTCTGGCATGGTTTAACCAGGACAAGCTCTCACAAGGGTGAGAACAATATCACAGTGTTAAATATATCTAAATGACAAGACCTGGCAGTGGGACATTGATCTCACAGTCCTTCACAATGCCAGGATTAATTGCACAGGATTATGATGTGAAGGTTGCCCTTCTGCCAAGCTTTTTGCCTAATGGATTTGATATTCCCAGTACAAGCTATTGCTATGAATACTGTACAGTCCCCCATCACTTAAAGGACTGAGAAGTGTGAATCTCTAGTTACAGATGTGAATGATGGTGCTGGCATTATGAACTGCCCAATGCCAAGTTGTTTTGTTCACTTACTTACATGCATTATGAGATTAATGAACTTAATATCCTTACTAAAACATTTCTTTGAGTCAGGCAGAAGGCTCCAATACAGTCTTTGATTTGAAATTTCAACAATATTGAACTTTGGATGAGTGGATTTGCACATGACACTTTCATTATTTTGCATTAAAATTCAGGTGGTTTTAATTTAGACCAAAATAATCTTTTTTGTACCTTAGAGATAACTTTGGGCTTGTATATTTATGAAATTCCATGGTTGTTAATTCATGCTGCTGCTAGGAAGAGGTATATGCAAGCACTGAAGTAGTTTAACCAAAACCAGGCAACATGGTTTGCTGTTTTGATAACCACCATCTTTTTTCATCACAGTGAAAGTCATCTTATGAACCTCTGACATTTGATGATCTTTATGTCAAAAGCCTTTTGGGGTAAGTAAAACAAACAACTTTTTTTTAGTGGTTTCTTACTTCTCAGCTTATACTGAAAATGGAAAAGTGTAACTCAGATAATATTTTAAACTTTAACTCTTTGTATGCATAGTTCTGCTTCCATTATACATAGCTGCAGATACCCAGCAAACAGAAACACTATGATCTGCATTATCAAGTGACATGTGACAGATGACAGATAATTGTTAGGACTCTTCTTACCATGATCAAATGGTTTTGTACATGAATAATGCTGATAATATATTTATAGAAAACATATTTAATTCAGAGTTCATAAGCAGAAAACCCCCTTCTGCATGTTTTCCAGTTTTATTCCAAATGACTTGTCATAGCTGTAGACATTACAAAAGTGTTTTCAAATGCCTATAACCTGGTACTTCTTTTCTTACAAAATTTGATGAGGATAATCTGACTTTGTTCTTAGCAAGTTTTGTAATCACTGAAGATGATAAGGATTATTTCACCCTTCTGTAAATAATATCCTAAACGGTCACACAAAGCAATGCAACTGTTTAGAAAAGGAAATGCTGTGTAATCATAGAAATCATAGGCAAGATTTAAGTTGGCAGGCAGCTCTTGATGCAGGTTGAATGTTGCAAGGTCACTATGTCCTTCCTGCCTGTTATTTGCTGAAAGAAGAATTCCTGGAATTCGTGATTATGGCCAGAAACACAAGCTTCTTATCTGAAAGCCACTGAGTCTGATGCCCTTAACATTATGTTTTAGGATTAGATCTTGATGAAAAGTGAGAAAGACCTGAAGACTCATCTAAATATAAAAGGTTTCATGCAGTTTAATTTCTCAGATAGTTGGGTCAAATAGATTGCAAAATGTCTCTTTAGCTAAAATGTATTTCCTTGTAATAATGTATTCTAAATAAATTTTCAAAATGCAAACACTAGGGAGGAAAATAGACAACCAAGCATCCCTTCCTTTTCTCCGGGTTTATGTGTGGAAGAAACAAATCTGTGGCTCTGTATTCATATACCTGAGACCAGTGTACAAATGTTTCTTAGGAATCCCCTCCAGAACAGCATGTGTTACATACCGGCCCTGCCACATTCTCAAAGCCTCACAAGCATAGGAAATAAAATGTACTTCCACCACTCCTAGGATTATGGTTTCCATCACAAGCCAGGGAGCAGTTCCAGAGGCAGGCTCTGAGTGCAGGCCCAAGTGTTGCCAGCAAGTTGGGAACACATGGTGCCTCTTTAGAATCCCTCCTTGGAGAAAGATGCTTAAAATAGACTCCTTTTCTGTAGCACCATATGTAAGTTATTATCAATCAAAACTTTTCCAAACTCATTGTTTAACTTTCTATAAAGGGAACCTTCTCAAGCAAGAGGGAGCTCTCACCTTTTGAAGTGCGGAGAAAATGTGCTCAAAACAAAGGAGGAGTCCTCCATTTTAAAACCCAGAGAAAGGTTTAGAGATATAAGGAGAAAAAAAAGGGTTTATGGCTGTGTTTATATTTTATATCTCTAGAAATGTTCTTTAATCTAAAAGTATAAAATCCCACAATGCTATTCTGAAGAAGAGGGTTCTCTTGTTCTGATTATATTTTTTGTTGTGTTTTTTATAAGAAGCTAGGCAGTGGTTCACTGAAAGCATAGTTAACCCTAGTAACTTAATAACACCAAGTTTTGTTGTTGTTTCTTTAAGCATAAAGCAAGCTGTTCCTTTGCCTGCTCAGCATGAAAGCAGACAGTTTATCAAGCACCAGCTCTCTCACACTATTTGTGTAGTGTGAGCAGCACAGAGCAAGCGAGCTGTGCTGGGCTCTGGGCAGTAGCCCGTGGCCCCCACACAGAGCCTGAAGAGCAGTTCTGGGTATGGGAAAGAGCTTTGGGACCTTCAGAGGGATTTTCAACCCTCCAAAACTATTGCTGCAGCACTTTTTTTTTCTTCATGGTTGTGGCAACAGTGTTTATTTCTGTCTTGGAGGCTAGCTGCAAGGGAAGCAATTTTAACGGCATCAGGTAGATTAGAACGGTTTCTTGCACTGTTGCATAACCATCACTTATCTCTTCTTGACAAAACTTGCAGTGCAAACATGATACTGCCTCCTAAAGAAAATTGTAGCTGAGTTGCAGGTTTAGGCTTTGAAAAAAACCACAAGTGTTTTGGACCATTGTTTCTGCTTTTAGTCCTGGCTTTTTTGGAGGTACATAAAATCCCCAGTACGTTACCTTAGTGTCTTTTAAAGCTGTGTTGCTACAAGCACAAAGCATGGCCTTACCTGAGCTGCTGTCCCAGAACATGGCAAGGCTCCCATGAGCTAAGTCTTCTGAAGCTACCAGGGGCAGTCTGGTGTTGCCATTTCCTGCAAGGGTGTTCTGATCACATCTATGAGGTTTCTAGGGTAAATGCAAGGATTTGAGTCTATATTGCTTCTGATATGCAGTTGTTCTTCAGTATGACCTCTGTCCATGTTACATACAGTGAAAATCAATAAAAAATAATAAACAGGCTTTCTCTGCACCAAATAGGTGCTCAAACCCTCAGACTCTACATGGCTGGCCCATGCTGGAAAACAGTGTGGTTGTCTGCCACCTGTTTTGGACAGAAACATATATCAGGACTCAGATCAGCTTTTAGCTGTGAGACCAGAAATCGGTCTTACACAGTACAGGTCACTGAAGCTGATAGATGCTAGCAAGTATTTCAGATGTTCTCAAATAGAGTGGAATCTTAAAATCCGTTGGGTTTTTTTTTTCTCACTTGAGTACAAAACTGGGCTAGGTGCTCTTGGAAGTCTCAGAAGATACCTGAGAAACTTTGCACGTCCAAACCCCTGATCCTTGTGTAGGGCAGAAGGGACTTGTGCTTGTGTATTCTATGATCCTGGGCTTGACCTTCAAGAGATGTCATGATATCATCTGGGACTTCAGAGTTTAGCTTCTGTGAAGTTGCTTTTTTTTCCCTTAAGCTGTTATATTGAGAATTGATGTGCCAGTTTTCAGCATTCTGATGCACAAAATGAAGCTGCTAGTCTTATTAGTTCAGTTTTGCAAATACTGCATTAGCTTCTAAAAGCCACGTGTAACTACTCAGGATGTATTTTCTAAAACTGCTCAGCAAGCAATGCCTTTGAGACTGGTGTGATTTATGAAGTAATCTATGTATATCAGCTAGCTCAGTTCTTTTGGTTCTTGATAGATGGTTACTGAGGTTAGTTATATGTGCCTAATGATCCTCCAGGAAATATGCCTAATCCAGGAAAAGGGCAGGAGGTGTGAGAGGCTCTGTGCCAAAAAGCTTCTGGCTAAATTCTGCCATTCTTCCAATGCAATGTCCTGTTACACACTAAAAACTGCATCCACTGCAGTTAGGAACAGCATTTTAAAAGTAAAATTGAGGTTTTCAAGTTCACATCAATGATTGACTGATTTAATCACGACTGCATAATAGTGAGTTGAGAACTGAACCCTGTAAATGAATAACACGTCATTACTTTTGGAAATAGAGAATAACCGAAATAACAAGTCTGGTCAGTGGAGAGCATCTGCTTCCAGAAAGTTAAAATGGGAAAATAATTTGAAGTGAGGAAGTTCTTTAATACATTCCTTTGAACAGCAGCCCAGTTTAAAAAATTGGATCAGATTCACAAATCAAAATGTTGCATTTTTCCACAAAGCTGGATCTCTGCAAAGAAAAGCAGTGACAGCTTGAGAGTACCTGTTTTCTCTCAAACTCTGCTAGTCTTTTGAAAACTCCAGGGCATGCTTCATTTTAGTGCAGATTTTTTGAATCCCTGTAGGATTTCACTAAATTAGTAATACCCCCTACAGGGAGTTTTTCTTTTCTGATCTCTGCTCCGAGCAGTTAAATAAAACAGGGGTTAGTAACGGGAGCTCTAGACTGATGGTAGAGCACATGATGGAGATGGGCTAGCAAGAGGAGAGTACAGATGTCCAGGATGTGGTTCTGGCCATGCTGTTTGTAGTGCCTGTTCTCTAACCACGGGTGCAGGTTAGCCTGGCTGGCTGCTGTGGTTGTGGCAGCTCTGAGGAGCGTGGCTGGCTCGTGGTGCAGGAGGGCACTGCGGAGTCCTGTGTGGGCATCTCCCAGTTTCAGTGACAAAGCTGTGCAGAGAGCAGCTGTGGCACAACCTGTGCTAAGTGAGTTGCCAGATGTGCTCCCAGAATTAATCTTCATCCTAGAGACATTCAGGACATTGAGAGGACAGTTTAGACTATTGACCTGGAGCTGGAAATTGTCCCCTGAACAATCACTTAGTCTCTGGAACCGGCTAAGGGTATGTCTTGTAACCTTAGGGGACTCTCTCATTAAGCTAGTTGAGAGGGAGCAGTGGGTTTTGTTTGGCTTTTTTTTTCTCCAGTGATACCAGCTGGAGGGTGGTCCAGGTCTTCAGCAGTTTCCTATCTCAAGCATAAATACTGCTTTGCTGATACTTTTATGACATCACCTTTTTTTCTCTGCCTAGTGCACCTTGGACCCCACACTATAAGAATGAGTCTGTCTACTTGAGATATACTTGTGCATCTTTGTGGAAACACGGATGTTTGTGGCTCACAGATGGTACAATAAGTTTAGTATAATTGGGACACTTGTTTGATGTGCACCAGAGAGTAATTAGAAAAATCAAGCTCCTGTCTTTACCTTCCAATCCTATCCTCATTGGAATTGCCAGACAAAAGAAGGTACTTAGCTGGATCTTGACAGACTGCACAGCACATAAAAAACAGACAAGATGGGTAGCTTTAATAGTGGAAATCACAGATTCATACTAACCAGCCTATTTTAGACAAAGCCAATATCCTGACTTTCAAGCTGTCAAACATAGGTGACTTCCCCCCCTGCCTTGGGCATAGTTTTTTGTAGTGGACAAAATGATAATTTTGTCTATGGATTATATACTTTTCTTTAAGCTTTTATGTATATTTCTGAGATTCTTGAATGCTTATCATTGGTCAATATATTTTTGAGCCCAGAAATACATTTTCAAAAGCAGGAAGTACTTTGCATGTTGAGCAAATGAAATCTGTGTTTTTCTGCAATGCTCTCTGTACCAGCCATAGGTGATAATGGTGGTCAGTTTTTGCCATTTCAGTCGCTGTACCTGTTCCCCTTTCTCAATCAAGGTGTTTAGGATTTCAAACCTGCAATTATACAGGAGTAAACAGAGTAAAAAGTGGTTTTTATAGAGGTGTTGTATCTTAAGTCCTACAAAGTTAAAATTGTTATAGATGTGTTTATTAGAGTTCACTAGCATGTTAACCCTTTGATTGCTTGGTTTATTGAGCACCTCTAGTTTTAGGATTGACTCATTCCTGTATTCAGTCACATGGCCATATGACCAAACTGTTTCTTTGCAGAAGAAGTGGTTTGGCAGTACTGGTCCAACATTGTGTAGGCTTGTTCTGCCCACATGTGCCTACAAGTGTGTAAAAAGCCAGCTGTTTGCAAACTTCTTTGTGTTATGTGTCCTGTTCTAAGGACAGTGTCCCACTGATATGTCACTTCCACTCAGGGCCACCTGTTTGTCTGCATGGATTGTAGCTCCTCCCAGTAGTGATCTCAACTGGTATTTAAGTAGAAGAATAATTGTTTGATGTGACTTTTGCTGTTTTTAGGATAAATTGCTTGCTGTACTACTTTAAAAAAAATCACGTTTTCCCCTATTTTTTTACTTCTCCTCTCAAGACTGTTTCCAGATTATTTGCATCTTTTTCTACTCCTGCTTATACCTGTAGGAATCACAAGTAGCACCATAGGAAGCAATAATGTCATTTGAGAATGTTAGAAAGAGTGGCAGTGAGGTCTGCACTGTAATGTGTCATCTTGCCAAAGCAACCTGTATGGGCACTGATTTCTCTTTGTATCTTTCACTCTGAACCTGTGAAATGCTTTTGCTGCACTGGTTGCAAGTGAGATTCTGTGATTGTGAATTTAGGTTGTGCAGGGCCCCTGCATATCAGAAATGTAAACTAAACTCCTGTGTGCCTAGTCCATCACCAACACAAAGTCAAAAGGCTCAGGTTAATCTGCCATGAAGGCACTTGAGCAGACAGTAGTAATACCCAATATATGGGCTGTCATTCTTTTACCATTATGGAATCATACATTTATGGTTTCTGTAACTGTTTGCTGTTTGTTATTGATTAGTTTTTTAATTTGCAGAACAGTAAGGAAGACATTAACTCGAGTCATGTGTCCTTGCTCATCTGCACAGATTCAACCTTCTTGATTGCAATTAATTTCGCTCTTTGTCTTTCAGCCATAAGATTTAGATCTTCTCTAAGGAGTGAGAAAAATATCCACAGCTGGACATACGCTCACACTTAGTGTGGCAGTCAAATTATAGGAAAATGTGGCCATTAATGACATATGAGAGAGCAGACAAAACAGAAATGATGCCTTCTTTTCATCAGTCCCTTGATAAAAACATGAAGGCAGCACAATCCATCCATCACTGTTGTCCTGGAACTTTATAGCCTCCAGGATGTAATTGCTGATTTTGTGGCAAGAAGTCATGGCTATTTTTGCTCACATAATCCTCAAGCCAGTCAGGTTTTTTTTTAACTGGCTTTTTTCCTCATCCCTACTGCTATCACTGTAAATTAAAGCAGTCTTGAGGCTGGTTTGAAGGTATATTTACTTACTTGTATGGCTGTGGTTGACTGGAACACTTGTCCTCTGGATTTGATGGGAAATGTTTTGACCTAAAGAGAGTAGTAAATCCCTATCTAAAAATACGTTGGTAACTTTTGACTAGTAGAAACTCTACCGAGATCACCTGCCTTTTCTAAGAGGTGTCAACAATGAGGAGTCAGCTGATGGTCTCTGATGTGAATGTCAGGAATACTAATAAAACTTGTAGAGCTGCCAAATTTAAATTTTTCTTTCAAGTAGACACATTTTTCTGCATTTCAGAGGAGGCTGTTACTGGATTTTTATGTACACTGAAAATTTAGAGTAGTTTTTCTGCTTGTAAAAAAACCACAAACTTATAAGGAAGCTGATAGCCATAGCCAAGAAGTACATAGTGCAAAGTGCTTGTCCAAATACATTCCTTCTAACTTACACCACATCCTTTTAGTCCTTTAATAGATCTTGTATGAATGGATAAAGCAGATTAGAGGGTCACCAACACCCTAAGCTATTTCAAAAAGACCTTAAACTACAATTCTACCACCAGGACTCTTCATTGGAGCTGACTATAGTGAGAGTGTGAATGCAGAGCCAACTTTGGATATTTTTCTCATTCCTTAGAGATCTGAAGTAAGAGTGAAAGATTCTTAACTTCAAAGCAAAACAGACAAAAAGGACTCCCTTGGATATGTCTAAATCATATTTACATTAAAGTGATTGATTTGGGATTGCTAGTAAGGCTAATTTTTGTGATTAAAATCAACATCTGAGAAGGAGCCCTGTCCAGTGTGTTAGAGAAAATAGGCTCTAAGCTCAGGCTGGAGTCAGAAGTTTGGTAACGTGTAGACAAGATCTGTGCTGGGATCAGTCTCTGCCCAAAATGTGCTTTCCCTTGGGGAGTTTTGATGAGGTCAGTAAGGCAACTGTGTGATAAGCAAACTCACTTCCTATCTGTCTGAATAGCCATGTTTCCCTGGGCTATGCCTCCACAATATAAATGTGGCAGGAGGAACTTTCTGTAGAATACAGAGTGCAAAATAAGTTCTGCTCGGGTCCTTAGAAATATCTTTTGGGTTTCTTCCTCTTCATTATCCCCCTATCCCAAATTCAGTCTAAGCAATTTATCCTCTCCTTTTTTTGAATGCTTTCTCTTCATTCACTTTCAGATGTAACCATCAGATGGTCACAGAGCTGTGTGTGTTTATCATCGATTGCAGCATTTGAAAGTATGTAAATGACTTGCAGATGCTCTACCGAGCTGCAATCAAAGTTGGCTGTGTCAGTTTTAACACACACATGACAAAACCACACTGGCTCTGAACAGGCCTCAGTGTAATAAGCTCTCTAGGTTCTCCTTCTGCATAAACACTTTTATATTCTTATTAATTAGAAACAGGAGTCAGTTTCTTTCAAAGTTCATGTGATAGCTATCAGGCCAAAGAATGAGGTACATGCAATATCTGAATGGTAATATGTTGATAATGCTGCCAGGGATATGAAGTTTATTTTTTGGGAAATATATGTTTATGAATGTGTTTGTATATATATGTGTGCATATATATCTATAAAAGTTAAACAGGCATAAACAGTAAAGCTCCTGAAATATTTGATGTGGTATATTCGCAGTTAATTTATTTCAGTATATATTTCACATGGCATATTGTTGACCTTAAACTTCAGTGAATATTTTCTTGCCCTTATATCTTAATATCTTTCAGCATAAACAGATCTCGAAGCTGCTTTATGAATTGGCAACAGCACTGTGACTTACTGAAATAAAAATATAAGAGCAATCTGGTAGTAATTATCTAAATCTCCACTCAAAAAGGTCTTTAGGTTGGCTGTTATTAGAAGTATATATCAGTAACTTCTGTTTTATAGCACTGTTTCATAATATAGCAATATTTCAATGTGAAGTATTTTAAATAGCTGTGTTCAGTTTAACTTTGGGCAAATGGGAATAACTTTGTTATTGATCATTTATTGACAGATAAACTTACACAAGTAAGTGAGGACATGGTTTGATTACAGCAGTCCAATTGCCTGAGTAATTTTTGTCAAGAAGTTCTTACCTGCTGTGACAATCAACAAATAATTTTCAGAATTTCCTTTGGTTATAAATCACCATAATCTGTAACTTTCTGTGCATTGGTGTCATGTAAGTTGCATACTGGTGGTGGTAGAGAAGCCAGGAAAGAGGATGGAGAGAAGGCAGATGGTAATGAAGAAAGCCCCCTCTGGCATGAAAGGGTGTGTTTGCAAGTTGCAGTGATGATGGAGGTAATGAACAAGCAGAGATTTGGGGCCCTCAGTAGGCCCATCTCTTGGGGCTGTAATGTTATTGGACAATAGTGGGAAATTCAGATAAATGTTGACAAAAATTCCCTGAGCTGACTGAAGAAGCCAGAAATGTTGATGAATTACGCACTAGTTGATGCGGACTGCCTCATAAAGACATGGCCTGGCTTAGCGCATATCATCAAATCTGCTTTCCTTCAAAATCTCATCAGCATCTATTTCAGTCCCAATCACTTTCAATCTCCAATTTAAACTCCCCCAGAAGAACAGTTTAATATTTTCTTGTTTAAATTTCCCTTCCCACCAGAATCCCACAAGTCTTGTTCCTTTTGTCCTGCTTTGTGTGAAATGGGCAGTAACATCTCAGGTGAACTTTTTCATTTAATTTTTTGAAATTACTTTGTGCCTTGAAAGAATTGTGTGAGTTTTCTCAAGGTCTTTAAAATTCAACCTATTTTGGTTTTCGGGAATATTATTCCTGAATGTTGTATTTTGTAATTCACCTCTGTGCCTCTTCAGGAAGATGTTAAAATGGCTGTTTCAAGCAGTTGCTTGGGAGCTCCTCTCAGAATCTTGTTTTAGTGCATTCTGCCCACCTCTGATGTGAGGGGGATAATGCTGTCAGCTCCCTGTCTTTCTCTTGGCTGTAATCATGTACATGAAAAGGATATGTATAAACACCGCAGGTTCTTTCCATGTTGCTGATAGCAGGTTGTCCATCTTTCCCATCTTCTCCTCTCTCTTTAGAGAGAAAGTACTCCAAGTATGTTCTGGAAACCAGAACTGTATGTCTGACAGTGTAATTAAGAAATACCAGCTGTGTTATCACAACTCAGTTCAAGGTTTTCTTAGTTTGGATTGTGGCATGTATGAACTATAAATGCTTGAAAGTGAGCTATTTGTGAAGCTGTAAACCTGGATCAGAAGATTCCTAGTCATTTTCTGCCCCTTCTGAAATTTTTCATGATGAAATGGTTTCATTTGCATGCCCCTCCTGCCTTCAGACAGTAAGGACTGACTTGTCTGCTTTTCATCTGGTGCTTTCTGCATGTGTGTGCTCAGACCCAAGCACCAGAGCACTCAAATATGAATATGGTTTTATTGATACTGAAGTGCTAGAGATAATTCTGTGTTTGTACAGCACCTAGCAGATGAAAAGCAGAGCATCATTTGGGACATCTAAGTACTATGGTGATACAAATAATGATGATACATTTTACCATACAACAGAGACAACATGCATACCCTGGCAGTGAAATCTGTTTTAAATAATTAGCTGCATAGCAGATTGGGAAGAATTGCAATTAGCTACAATCACTAATGAAAAAGCATGACACTTTGACAAGGAAACAATTTAGGAGATTAATCTGCAGGATGGATGTTGATTGTGATTTCTAAAGGAAGTAAAAAGGTCAATACTGATACTAGAGTTTGTATGGTATTAAGATAATTAGGTTGAGGTATCCTTTTATTTTGAAAAAATCTTTAGTTGCAGGATAATATTAGTTCTGCAAAAGCTATCTTACACTGAAGCTAAAATATGATTAGTAATATCAGTTCAAAAACTCATGCTGGATAGAAAGCATTTGACAGGAGCTTTATATATTGTACTGCTTTTGGGACATTGAACTCTAACTGCTGTAATTGGTAATTTTTTTCATCTTTTAAAACATCAGGCTTTGTTTTCCCAGTCAACTTCTATACTGTTGCTTAAATAAATGCCCATTCTGTGCAAACTGCAAGAAGATTAAACATTTCCTGAAACTGCTGGTTAAAGCAAAATAAAGACTACATTTTTCCTTGGATTGATTCTGTTTGCCATTTGTCCCTGGCTCTAATGGAGAACTGGAGAGAGTGGCTCATGTCTCTAATGCTGGATGGCAAATTAAAGCCCGTGTGTCATTAGCATTTTGGTTTTCTTTTAAATTCTCAGCCAGTGTCTGAACAGCTCTGTATCCATTCTCAGTCCTCTCCATCTTTGATTATGCATCAAAGCACAATCTTTTCAACAAAGCATCTGATTCATGAGACAGGAGTTAAATTAGGAAAGGAGTGTGCCATATGTGGCTGTGTTGGATTCATCAGGTGTTTGGAAAAGAAAAGGTAGTGGGTGTTGGATTCAAATCTATCCAGTGAAAACACTTCACAGCTCACATTGTTTCTCATGCTGGGAGAAACTTGGGTGAAAAAGGCCTCTTTGTCCTCTTTAATGACTTGTTTTGCTTTGTGTCCACTTTCATCTTGTTAATTATGTACAGAACACAGATTCTGCAAGGGCAGTGTCTTTGCACTCAGGACCTAGCCAAGGGTGCCAAGACAGACACCCTTTCCTCACAGGAAGTTCTCCAGAGTGACTTCATAGGCCTAGGGTTGTGACTGGCATCTTCTAATTTAGAGGAGAATGGAGATCAGTGAATACCAGGAGAAAGAATAATAGTTTTGCTTTTCAGCATCTCCTTTAAGCTCTAGCCCTGGCACTAGGACAATGACAGTAAAGCAGTGTCAGCTCCATAAACTCTAGTTTGAGACCTGAAAGCCTTTTCTCAAGGCTGTTTTATAACCCTGAAATTATATTAAAAATGTTATATTATTAAGACTGCAGAATGACAGTCTCTCCCTTATGCTTCTAGATTTCATGTTCCACCACAGCACCGCTGTCAGGTGAAAGCCACCAGGGCTCTGACATGTTTGCAGCCAAGCTTGAGATGTATCATCCCAGTCTGAAGGGTACATGGCACTTCCAGCACTGGAAATGCACAGTATCTGGTGGAAATCAGCAAAGTAACATTTTCTCAGCCCTTTGTGAAATGCTTCTGTTTTTCTCTTGCTTGTAGAACTTTATTTCTATAAAACATGCAGCCCTCTGTTATAAGTAGATGGCTTTATATGACCCTAGGGTCACACACCTCTGGGACATGAGTCCAGCTGTACTGACAGCAATATCTGCTGTCATGCTGGCAGCAAAATCCTCTGTTGGTGACACACCTACATCTCAGAGTGAGCAAAGCCAATGGGTTTCATTACCACAGGCAGCAAAGAAAACACTTTCTTCTGTATTCAATGAAATTCCATAAAGGTGAAGGGCAAGGTTAAAGTGAAAACTGAGTTAAAACAAGAATTCAAGGGTGAAAGGAAGCTTGTGCCAAGAATGCTTTAATAACCTTTTTCTGCTCCAGTGTTTGTACCAAAGTAACCTCTTAACTTCTTAAGCAAAATACTGTATTTGTTGTCTATCATGCAATCAATTAGGGGAAGTATTTAGTCCCCAATTTTATATATGCTGTGATGCTGTTATAGGATTTGTATACCACTGACAAATCAATGTGGGAATAGTATCCCATCCAGAAAAGCTTTGAACTTTTTCTTCAGAACAAAAAGAACAACTCAAGTAACAAATCTGGTTTCTATAGATTTCTGCTTCATGATTTATGCAAACTTTGACTTTTTTATAGTTGCAAAATTTAAAAGAGCAGCATTCCAGCTATGTTCTCTGATGTCAAAAGCTGTTCCCTCAGCCAGATGCTGAAGATAATGTCCTCTATTTAGCTGCCTCTTTAGTTTCCTCTTAACTCTGAATTGCCCATTCCTCTGTCAACTTTGTTTGAAATCTGCTAATAAATTTGTAAGTCACTCAGGACATGAGCTTATGTGCACAAAAATTACTCCTCCATTGTGAGTGTCACAATCCCATTTCCTTTGGGAACCAGCTGATTAACCCAAAACAGAACTACTTGAGCTGCCAGGAGGTGCTTTGTAGCCAAGGGCCAGACTTTGTCACACAGCTTTCCGAATTTGGGCTCATTACCAGTCAGCAACAGTCAGGACAATCTTTTTTTGTTTGTTTGTCTGAAGTCTGGGTTGCAGGATGTGTTGTGATGGACAGAAAACACCTCTATGTTTGTTGAAATAGGTGCATATCCTGTAACAGAGTCTCACTGAAAAACATGGCTCCAAGAGAAGTTTGTAGTCTGACAGACCATCCTTCCCACCACACAGTGGGCTGATACATGATTATATCCTGGTTTGTAGTCATTTGCCTTTCTTATTCTTTAATATAAGTTCCATTATCTCTCCAGGTAAGAGATTTTTGGTACTTTCTTACTGCTATCACAAGATTGTGCTAAGATTTAAGAGATTTTGAAAGTTGTAAGCTCTACTATCAGTTATATCCAAGTGAAAGTCTGCTGGCCCCAACATCATAGAGGAAGATGTAAAGTGTTTATTTATTAACTGTGTTTAATCTACTAGTATACACCATTCTAGCAAGGCAAATATCTTTTTTTCCCTATAGTGAGGCCTGTGGACTGTCTTCCAATTCCTGTTCTGTACTCCTGATTCTGTGCCTCTGAAGGGAAAGATCCCAAGCTTTTCTGCCTGTGGATGAGATTATTCTTTTTCCTCTCATTTTTCTCACTCATCCTTTTTCTTGGCTTTCTCAATACTTTCACTACTAGAGCTCTGTTGCTTTAAAAAAAAAAAAAAAAAAAAAAGTGGG